>UELX01004431.1:0-17868 GCA_900480035.1 Eupelmus urozonus
ATATATATATATATATACGTGTTCGTGTGTGCGTGGGTGTGTAGGTTAAGGGAGGCGCGACAGACAGGAGCAGTAGCCCTTTACGACGGCGTTTGGTCTCTCCCCTGCGAGCGTGTTTTCCTCCGCTTTACAGCGGCGATGCGTAAAGAGAGGAGGGAGAGAAATATATATATATATAAATAAGGGTTGGAGCTTTTGATGGACTCTCTGATGAGAATGTATGTGTGAGCGCGTGTGCGTCGAAGGAGAGAGTGTTTTTTGGTGCCGGTTGAAGTTTTTGCAGACAATGGCGGAGATGGAGATTTGAGGGGAGAGGATATATTCAAACGTTCTTGAGAAGAATAAAGTGTAAGTGTCATATGTGTAGGATGCGAGTGTTAATGGTGTTGCTGAACGAGCATCGATTCATTTCATTGATCACTGATATTTAGGTATATTTTTACGTAAGCATTGCTGGACGATTTTACCGACTGAGTGATGCTGATGATATTTTTTGGAAAAGTTTGCAGGTTATGATTCATTTTGCTATTTAATTTTCAAATTATGCTTTATTAATTAATATTTATGAATCATTGTACACAGCTTTAGTGTAGACTGATTTAAAAAAAGAGCCAATGCGAAATTATAGTAACTCGATAAAACGTTCGATTTAAATACCTTTAAATAGGTCGGGCGAATATTTCTCCCCATCTAATTGAAGTTTTTTTTAATTCATTTATGTCATAAATTAAAAGAACACATCATTCTAATTAATATAACTCGTCAATAATAATTAACTTTTACAAAATTTACAAAACCATCAATTAAACTAAAAGAAATAAGTCTTAAATATTGCTACCTGCAGGAAATCGCTGTGACAACAGTTGCGCACAAATCGTAAATTAATTACAGCGTTATTCAGTCGCGGCGAAATCGTCCAATACCACAGAGTAGAGAGCGCGAGACATTCCCGGCATTTCTTAGACGATCGATCGCCTAGGGAGAATTTCCGATTCAACCGTCATACAGCACAACTTTGCGCTCTCGCGAATGTATCGTTCGATTTTCGGGGGGGGGGGGGGATGAGTTATGGGGCTTCCGACTTGAAACCTTGCCACGCTCGCAATTCCAAAAACGACGAGGAGAACCGCCCGAATATATATATTTGTGTATATATATATATAGATAGGCGGACTCGCGTGCGCGCCGCTAAGTTCGCTGTATATATGCGCATGAGTAACCGTGCGCGCATACAGTGGCTCGACTTTGACTTCGAACTATTAGCCCCGAAGCACATTCATGCAAAATACAGACACGCGAATCGCTGTACTAACATATATACACGTGGACGTTCATTTCCTCAAGTTGGTTACACATGCAAGCACACGTGCACACATATATACGCTGGGACTAAGTCGCTGCGTAAATATAAACAATCATGTATTATACGTCGCCGAATTAACTGAGAATTTCGATGTCGATATAGATATATTGAATTATTAATAAATGTACACGATTCAATAAGAACTTTATTGATATGAATGGAAAGATTTTTTTTTTATTAGTTATAAGAACATTTTTTGATGACCCAACGAATTTTAATAGCACTCTACAAACACGAAAAAATTCTATACAAATGTGTCAAATATACAAAAAAATTACTATATTTATAAGTCGACTTCAAGTAGTAATTATTAAAAAAAACTTGTTAAGGATCTGTTGGTTTCTTACTCACATTTAACTTAATCTTTTCAGTGTTGCATTTCTACGAACTGATAATAAATTCATCAAACGCTTAATACAAAGTATTTCTTATGAAGATTTTATACACAAACGGTTGTGATTTTCATTTGGAAATCAAATTTCATGTATTCACTTTTATAACACCGACTCTGATAAAAACCAAACAGTTTTTTATACACATACATACAAACACAATAACAAAATGATAAGTAACACATTTAATCATAATAAACCTATATTTTTGTTGTAAAATTCTAATGTGAACTATAAATGTAACTTAAAACTAAACTGACGAAAAACGGAACACCGAGAAAAATTAATGATCCGAAAGGTACGGTGAAAGCAGCTTTTTGTAAAATATTAACTAATCTTATTTCTGTAAAACTATTTCTATTATAATTTTCAGATTTTTAATATAAGTAATTTAAGAGTGGTCGGTATTTAAAACTGTAAAAAATGTAAATAACATTTTCGAACTATACATACACATTTAACTATAATTAATGTAATAATGTATTAAAGTACTATACTAAGTTCAAAATTCTATAAGAGAAAGTCGTATCGATATTTAAAATTTGTATTTGAAAAATACATTTTAATATAACAAAGGAAATAATTTTTCGAGCAAAAGAAAAGCAAGAAATTCAATTAAATTAAAAGATTCGACCAAGTTAATTTAATTTACTCCTTGCGTCATTCCATTCGCGCAATTCTTATTTCCGTCGCCAGTATAAAAACTCGATTTCCCAATACTCGAAAAGCGATTTTCCAGCGCACCTCTCACTGCAGCCCTGAAAACTGCCTTCCGCAAAAAGCAGCCTATATATCCCCCCAGCCCACATCCGCCCGAGAGAAAACAAAAAGATATATCAGCCGCGCATAATTCCCGACATCCAATCAGCCAAAGCCCCATCCACACAAGCAGCGCACGCGATGGCTATATACGGCAAGGCTCGAATCTGGCCTTCAAAAATCCTCCCCCATATCGAAAAACACAAAAGAGCATCGAGAAAAAAAGCTCGCCGAGAAAAAGCTCCCACACGCGCACACAGAGGCTCGATGTATGAATTTATGGCCGTAACGAAGGGAGGGACTTAGCTCGGCGAGCTTCCGCGTCGCGCGCGAGCGCGCAAAATCGATAGATAACGGCGCTGCTCCCTCGGGGCTGCGCGGCTCTCGAGAGCCTGGCGGAAGCCGAAAAATCATCTCTCGCGGAGAATGTGCCGGGCGGGGGTGGAATTCGTGAAAAATGCCGGAGAGATTTGAGCGTGTCGCCGACCGAGCGAGCCCCTGCCGGGCGGGGCTGGGGATACGCTGTGTGTGGGCTTTTGTTTGCGGTGTAATTGCTCGCGGGAGGCTGCCTGGAGTTCAAAGGATGGATTTTTTTTTTCTTGCTTGGGGGAGGCTCGGGGAAATGTAATTGCGATGCTTGTTTCTTTTAGTGACAGTTTAGGAGATTGCGATTCGTTTGTTTAGTTGCGGCGGTCATTGATTTTTTAGTTGGTTTCGAGGGAAGGTTCAAGGGGGAAATTGTTGTTTCAGGAATTTTGTAAAGGATTATCCAATATTTTTATCAAAAGTTTTATTGCTACGTATTTTATTTATACTTTTTTATTTTATTTGTATGTTAAACGTACATTTTGTAATGTTAGTTATGAGATTAGTTTCGAAATTAAAATTTATTTCTACTACCTCTAATTTACACTTTTTATTCTGTTTCCACCGGGTGTTTTACTGAATTACCGTAACTGCGTATACTATTTCAGGGATAATAAGTTTTCTATTTAATGTCGAACCTGCATTTACCGAAGCCGTATATTTTACGTTTTTCATCCCCCCACGTGAGCATTTTAAGTAATCCCGCACAAATCCAGTAATGAAAGAGAAAATTTAGAGAGTAGTGCTCTGTCAAAGCTAAAGTTTTTCCAGCTCGAGCTATAAACGTAAAAATTAAGTGAGTTTTACACTAATAGAAGACTCTTTTTTCGAAACTTACTCAAATAACTTAATTTTTAATTTGTAAGCTATAAAAAAAAAACGGTGCCAATCAAAAAGCCTTTTACACCAAGCATCATTTTCTAATTCCATTCCAACCACCTATAGAATAAGTATTCATCCGCAAGTATCACCTGGTCTCACCCTCATTTTTCCATTAAAATAAAAAATTCATTCGATTTCTAAAAAAAAACTTTCCCGAAGCTAATGCAAACGAGCTTAGCGATCCAAACTTGAAACTGTTTTTCAGCGCTCGGCCATAGCCCTCTTGAAAAGTTGGCGGCGAAAGGCGCAAGAAAAGTCGCGAGCTGCCGTTATAAAAAAAGCCGCTACCTAATTACTCGCTAAATTATATTGAAACGATTTGCGTAATTATCGCTCATTTTTCTGTCGGCGCCGGCTCGTTAGCATTCGAAAGTCGCTCATTTGATTTTTTAATAGACAGCCGATTGTCCCGGGGGATGTATGCTAATGTAATTTTCGGAAGGAGAATAAGAGATGGGGAAATATGTATTCCGTCTTCCGTCGCTGTTCCTTCGACAGACTGAAAGTGATGAATGTTATAATGCCGAGCGCGCGCCGAGTGAAAAAGTCATCTTCCCGCACTGTTCGTTGCTAGTCTGGAATTTCTTTTGGGGGTGGTGTGTTACGCGGAAAATTGGGGAAATTCGTTTCTTTTGTGTTGACGGTTTCGGTATTTAGGTTTTTGTGAAAGTTGATTTTTTGTTTGCAAGTGAGATTTTTTTACTTTTTTCTTTGAGAGGTTTTAATCGTAAAATTGCTTTTGGTATTTGTTTAATAGATAAGAATCTTTTAATTATTCTCAAAGTGCCAAAAATTAATTTATTTAAGTTTTAGTACTTTGGTTAATAAAAACGTGAGAATTTATATAACAATAATCAAAATAGTACATCTTTAATACTAAAACTAAATTATTTCTTTGAATCATTTTCTTTATATTTCTTTTCATAAAACGCATTTTATAACATTTTTAGGTACACAAAACAAATGTGATTAAGTTAAACAGAAAAAAAGTACGAAAAAAATAATTTAAATAAAATAACAACCGCTATGCTCCGATTTTTGTACTTTTTAACTAATTTATCGTGTGCGAAATCAATTCAATACCAAACTTTAAATACTTGATTATTCGGTGTAAGTACCCTAGTACGAATCAAGATTTTGATCTTTATACACACAGGAAAAAAAACGAAACTTATGGAAATTACACACGAGATGATCGAAAATAGCATTTTTAACGAAAACACCGATATCATTGTAACCTCGGGAGAGAAGTATTAATTATTAATTATACATATATACATAATGTACCTACGAAAAGAACTGAGCTATATTACGTATACTACTCGAATGTCTTCCTTCCTTCGGCGTCAAAGAGATTTTTATCGCATCTCGATAAATAAATAAACAAAAAATAAAAAAACATTCAAGCAGTGTTCGACATGATTGTGTATACTCTGTGATTTTGTCATTAATGAAAAAAAAAGCGACGTCGTTAAATGTACTTATATGCGCGACAGATGTGAACCAAAGCCAGTGTGGATTTCTACATGCGCATTTTTCAAAAAAGGTACGCACAAAATATCTACACCCTCATACGAATATGTAAATTTGTCTTTTACCAGCTGTATACCTGAAGTGCATCAAAAAGTTTCAAATCAAAGTAATTTCATTTGGATATTTTAAATCAATATTGTGAATTAGGACTGACATAATTTATACGGCACTATAATAATAACAAGGTAACACTACTATAATTGTTTAATTATAATTTTTTTAGTTTATTTGAATAGAACAAAGTGATCTGAAAAATTTGGTCGCACTTCAGGTTTAAGTATTTGCGTGTTCCTACTGTCATTGACGTCAGTTTAATCGCTCTGTTACTCATATTCTAATCATTTCGTGGATTTTAAATCGCTCTTGCCAGTTTCCCATATAAATGAAATTAAAACTTCCACATTGTTTAGATCTTTCAAATTAATCTAAAATCTCGATTAAAACGATAAACGAACAAACGAAACGTCGCACGTTAAAAATCACGAAACTCGCAAGAGCAAATTTAAATCCGACGCCGGCGTGCGAGAAAGACCAGCGTATCATCCACCAGCTCGATTGCAATTATACACATAAACGAACACGCGGCGTCTCTAATTTCCAGCGGGCACTTCTGTCGAGAATTGCACGAGCCACGCTATGAAAAAAAAAAAGTACGAAGTGCGGCTTTTGCGCAATTTCGAAAAGCTCACCGCAACCACCTGTTTGTGTCTTGTGTGCACTTAAACAAAACGAGAAAAAAAAGTAAAATAAAAATTACAGTCCAGGCGCGTGCTGATGATGAAAAAGGCTCGAAGAGCGGAAGAGGTTTAAGGGAGTGGACACGCGGACTGAGCGAAGATCTGTACTGGTTTGCTGCGCTTTCGTTCGCTCCGAGGAGGCCGTGTGTTATGCAAAAGATGAGAGAACGAGCGCGGAAACCGACTCGAATTTTACGATATCAAAGTTCCATTGTACCTTGAATATGGACTCACCAAATAAATGTTTCTATTGCAACTGGTCTACCTGTTTTTTTACCTTTCTTGATGTTTTAATGTTGGAGTATAAAAGCTTTTTTATTAAGCAGTTACTGTAGCTGTTTAATTTTAAGATGAGTGCATTAATGAATTTCTACTTATATCTATGGCATAATAAATATATATGAAATTAATTAAAAATCAATTTGAATTTTAATTAATTATTCTCTGTATACATTGCGTATTGCCTATAGTAATAGGTCTAAACTGTTTTATTACAAAACAAATTTTCTTAAAAAATTAAAATTTTTCTAATTGCATTATGATTTATATCAATGTCTCCTTTCGATTTTCATAATAAACAGCATCGTTATGCTTGCAATATAAAAGTTCATTCGTTTTCTTTTAATTTTCATTTTTTTTTTTTTATTTTTAAAAGTTTATTCATAATAATATTTCGTATGCATAAAAAGAAATCGTAATGTTTTAATAGCTATGAAGAAACATTTACAATATAGTTAACTAGTATGACTAGTATGTTTTGAAAAACATTAAATTGTCATAGGTAATTACGATTATATACATAATTTATATAAAAAATATTTATTCTTAATCCTTAAATTTAAATGAATACATCATACACGTTTGACTCTTGCAAAATTTGCAACATGACAAAATTAATTTCATGTGTATTGTGTACAAAGCCATTAGACAGCAATATATTACAAATTCAATCAATTTTTTTTAATTTACAGCGCTTAATCCTAACATCAAAAACTAATCTAATGTCTTTTCTCTTTTTTTGATTTTTTCCTACTCTTACTTCTGGAACGCTCTTTGTGCTTGTGCTTTTTCTTTTCTTTCTTTGACTTCTTCTTATCCCTTGACTTTTCCACCCAAACGCCATCCTCTAGTTTTAAGCTTTTATTCGACAGAGTAAAAAGTGGCTTTTCACCCAAAGCATCATTTGCCTCTGGAAGACCTTTCGGCAGTACCGGACCGTAAGCGTCTTCTGGCAAATTATCCTCTTCCATTTTCTCTTTACAATCTTGTTTTTCAATGTTTGAATCAAGTTTCTCAACTTCTGAGTTCTTTTCAACTTCATCCACAGAGCTTTCCTTAAGAGTGTCCCTTTTTTCAGGACGTTTCATTAAACTATCGAGATCTAATTTAGCGAAAACTCCTCTAGGCGGAGAAGTATTTCGCTGCTTGTTTATTTCTGCTGGATCTTTGCCAATTAATGCAACTTTTAATTTTTCTTCATTAATAGAGGTTTCTTCAACCTCAGACTCATCTTCACTACTGCTCAAAAATATTGATTTAAACAAATCCTTTTTTTCCTGAATATTCACTTTTGGTACAGACTCCTCTACTTCATTTAATTCAGTTTCAGTTTTCTCAATTTCAGGAACTTTATTTTTTTCTACACTTTTTCCAAACACTTTCTCATAATTCTCTTCAAAAGCTTTTTCTTTTTCAGTAACTGGTTTTTCTTTGTTTACTGTGTCATCAAAATTAGATTGAATTTTATGCTCAGGCCCTTTCTTGGCAAATGAAAAACTAGTTGATGTCGATGGCATGGGTTCACACTCATATTCTAAATTTTTGCCCTTTTCAAATTTAGATACTTCATTCCAAGCCATAGAGTCGAAGATGGAAAATTTCTTTTTCTTTTTATCATCATCTACAATGCCTACAAAAGGCTCAGCAATATTGAATCTATTGCAGACCAATTTTGCTGGTTTCCATTCCTCACTCATCCTTGTAAACTTACCGAACATTTTCATCTTTGCAGCAGTTGTCATTCTATCCTCCAAGCTTAAGCTTTCAAGATCCACTGCAGTCTCAGCTTCTTTATTCTTTACACTATTTTCACTTTGAGTCTTTAATAAACTATCTATTTTCTCATGAATTTGAGCAGTCTTTTCAAATTCTTCAACTTCCTGATCTCTTTCCCACTCGGTCATAGAGAGAGGTTGAACACTGGAAAATTTAAGTTTTCTTTCACTTTCAGTGAAATTTAAGAACTGTTCAAATCGTCTCTGCTTATCTAAATCAGCAAATGTAGGTTTCACCAAATTTGTATCTTCAACAGAGTCAGATACATTAGAATTGCTTGAAAAAACGTCTGCACTCTGTAAACTACCTTGAATTTTCGGATCATTGCCAATAGTTTCACCTTTGACAAAAGTCGTGGAAGAAATTTTGTCGAGCCAAGACATTGCAGATTTTTTCGGTGTATTCTGCTCCATTCTTTGTCTCTCTGCGACTTGTTCCCTACCGTGTAGATTCAGAGTGCGCGTAATCAGTTTTGCCGCTACGCTGGTATTTTTTGATTCTAACGTTTTCGAATCGATAATGCTTGGTCTATCATCGTTGATGATTTTGGCTCTGCTTTCTGCATTCATTTCATACCTAAAATAAATATAATAAATAAAAATGAATTGTAAAAAAAATTGTTATGGATTTATTGATAATCACATAAAAAAAATTTAAATATCCACCTTTTTGATTTGTCCTTGTTTTCATCAGCTGCAGGTGAAAATCTACTCTTTCTAACTTTATGTATAGGTTGAAAATCTTTAGGTAACGAAGGTGCTGGAAAAATCTTTTGTTGTGAGAACTGTTGCTTACTTCGCACGAAGCCTTCAATACAGTCAGTTTTTGACTTAATCTCTTTTGACCACCTGCTTTTAGATTTGCGTTCTGGTCCAAGAGCAAAGTCATAGTTAGACATGTCTTCTCTTGAATAGATATCATCATCTTCTGTCTCAAATGCTCCAACTCCAAAAGCCTGACCTTTGATAGAAAGTTTTTTGTTTTTATCTTGTACACTAAAAGTTGGAGCATCAAACAGATTTATGTGTTCTGATAGAATTGAGCGTCGATCCAATCCACTGTAACCTATCCCAAAGTAATTGTCTTTTGGATTGCATCTGAAAATAATTTTAATGATGAAAAAATAAAGTTTAATAAATTAAGTAAAAAATATTTTTCAATACAATAATTATAAATTTTTTAATCAATTTTGAGTTTTAAATAAAATTATGTTATAAGTAATAATAATTTCTGTTAAAAGATGAAATATATAATAATATAATTACTATTGCATTATTGGTAAGTACATAATTTAGTTTACCACTTTTACCTGAATTAAATTAAAAATAATTTATTTACCTAAATGGTTCATAATCATCAGGAGCAAATGTGATATTTGCATAGTCATCATCTGAAGATTCTGATTCACTATCACTTTTTTTATCATGTTGATTTGGTAGAAAACAACCATATATTTTTGTTTTTTCTCGTTTTTCCTTTTGTTTTTTCTCTTTTTTGGTTAGACGGGGTCCAACACCTTGTCCTGGTTTCCATCCCAACTTTTTTAGTAGCATCACTCCAACTCTTTCTCTGTACACATATTAATAATAAAAAACTTGCTCAAAAATGATGAAGAATATAACTTTTATACGTACAAATCAATTGTTTCAATTTTTTTTTCAAGTATGATAAAAAAAAATTTATTTATTGTAATAAAATTTAAAATCACTCACCGAACTGGTTTAAGTATGTCTTTTAAAACTGGAGTACCAGGAATTGGCCCAGTATTATCTTGTTTATTCCGTTCTCTTTTTAAGCCTTTGTTAACTTGATCGCTATAATCTTTAGTAGCACGAATTGCAGTAGGTGCAATTCCAAACTCTCCAGTATCCTCTTCATCCATAAAATCCTCTGGTCTTTGAACAACGTTACCTGCTTTGCTACTTCTAGTTGATTTAAATTGTTGAGGACGCCAGCCATCTCGGGAGCCAACACTGTTGAAGTAGCCGGCTGAAAAACCACCTGTAAAAGCTCCATGGAATCTTCGCCGTCCCTGTGCATCATATGCACATTGTTCTTCAATGCTCACAGGTTTCTTTCTAGGAAGATTGTCTGTAATAGATATGATTTTCAAAATGAATTTTCATTAATTTGTAGTAAACTAACAACTATGGTAAAGCAATTTGTAATGCAATCAATCCAGCAGAAAATCGCATTTTTATCAGTAAATCATTCGAAATTAATGAAAATCAATAAATCAGAGGTACAAAGATACTATTGTTTATAAACAAACCTGCATCCAAAGGTTCAAGTGCACTGCCAAAGGTAACGAAATCATCCTCGCTATCACTCATTTTGATTCGAATAAAGTAACGAAAACGTCACAATGATATTAACAATCTTACTTCTAAACCATATTAATTTATTATTATTAGCTTCATACTTTGTAAAAAGCAGCGAATATATTATTTTTGTTAAGGTTAGGACGTTCTCCGCTTATCGAGTGCTGCGCACTGATATAGGCTTTTCGATTGGCTCTCTTCTGCAACTCGGCCTCCTATTGGTTTATTCAACGCCGCTTTGGAAGTGGCCAAAAATGCTCGAATTGCAGTTGCAAACTGCAGACGGTCTGTTGGGAAGGATCAGCGCGAATTTCGACGTTCCAAGTACTTACTTTTGAATTTTGATGAAATAAATCGCGAGGAAAACTATAATTTTTGAAGAATTTTTAAACCTATCTAGAAGCATAAATTTCTCGTGAAATTCAGGGGAAAATTCTTTATTGATGGAAAGTTTTTTCCGCAGAAAAGCTATAAGTAGCACTCCAGAAAAAACTTTTTTAAAAAGCGTTAGAATGCTGGATCATCAAAAGATTAACAATTTTTGCAAAATTTTTTCTTCTTTTTTATTATATTGACTTCTTGCTTTCCGTGTACGCAACGTATTTCACTACTCCCCTCGACAGACATCTTTTGAGTTTCCATTTTCTTTTTTCAATAAGCTTAAATAAAGTTTGTTTCAATAGATATAATTATTTACTTAATAAATAAAGCTATTAATTTAAATTTACCGCACTTTTTATTACCGTCGATAATATCGACTGCAGATGATAAGATCAGCAAAACAGAACTTCAATTTGACTCAAGTATACTGTTCGGAAAGGATATATTCCATTTCCGATTCCCGCTCAAAATGATCCGGTGCACGCGGTGAATATTACGGAGCGGAGGGTGTCCTACCTCCCTTTTCCTTTTATTTTAACATTTTAATTTTAAGTGAAATTCACCTCATGAGTTTGATTTATTTGTAAAATTATCTGCAATTTTTTTGTGGATATTTTTTCACACAAAAGTTTATCACTTCACAATATGTGCCGTGCTCCACGTGGCTGAATTTTTTGGAGCATTTCTTTAAGTATATTTTTAAAGGATCTCAACAATTTATTTCTATTATGCGGTAAAATAATATCCTTAAAATTGTCAAAGACTGAAATTTATAAAAAAAGTGAAAAAAATGTCTAATCGGCGAAGTAAAAGATTAAATTCATTGAATATCTCACAAAAAGGTAAATATAATTGTTCAGTGTTTATTTTTATTATTTTCATGCTTAAATTCAGCATTTACTCCTATTCAATATTTAACATTTTGATAATTGTTTATTATAATTTACAGATAATTCTAGGTACAATACAAGGAGACAAAGCAGCGCCTACAGTAAAAATTTAAACGAAAAGGAGATTTCTGAAAATCTTTATCTTTCAGAAGATGAGGCTGAAATTGATCAACCAGAAACAAATACTGTTAAAAAACAAAATTTTTGTAATACTCCAAGTAAGTCTGTAAAAATTAAACTAAAGCGATTATCAGATCAAATTAATTATAAAATTGTTCACGATATACCAGATATGACTGAGAAGAAAAATACAAGATCAAATACAAATTATAAAGTAAGTGAATCTCAAAGATTAAATTCTTCCAAAAAAAGACCTGTAAAAGAAACACCAGATGTTTTTACTTCGGAAGATGAAGATAATGAAGTAGATGAAAATAAAATGGACAATGCAAATACAAATTTATCTCCAAAAAGATATAGATCTGAAAATACTCCAAACAATTCTCCAATTAAACATAATCTTAGAACACCAAGAAGTTGTACAAAATCTTCAATATCAATGAATACACCTATAAAAGCTATGAAGAACTTGAAAATGTCTGAATCTACTCCTACAAAAGCACAAAAATATAAAATACATTCAAAAAATAATTTGCAAATAACTTTAACTCCTCAACACTCAAAGAATAAATATTCTGAAGAAGAAAAACGTAAAGCTAATAAAGAATGTGATGATTATTTTCCTGAAGTCTATGATTCAGAAGATGTTGATGAAACTTCAGACGAATATAATGTAGAAAATGAAGAAAGTGATAGTGAAGATGAATATAATAGTGATGATAGTGATTATAGTTTAATAGTCTCCCCAAAAAAACGTTCAAAACAAAGTTGTCCTAGTAAAAATAAAACGCCTAGAAACTGTACAAAAACACCATCAAAAAGTGCAAAAAATATTTCAAAAACGTCAATGGAAACACCTACTAAACAGTTATCACGATTAAGTTTACATACTCCTTTGACTCCATCTATGCATCATAGAATTGCAAATATTATCAAACCTAGTACACCATTGCAAGAGGCTCGACTTAAACTTCATGTGAGTGTTCTTCCAAAGTCATTACCTTGCAGAGAAGAACAATTTAATGATATATACAGTTTTTTACATGCTAGATTATCTGATAGAAGTGGAGGGTATGTTTTTTATTTTATTTTAATAATTTACTTTAAATAAAAATTCATTATTTTATAATTATAATTTTTAGATGTATTTATATAAGTGGTGTTCCTGGAACTGGGAAAACTGCTACAGTTAATGAAGTTATACGTTGCTTAAAGAAATCAATGAATGCAGGAAAACTAACTAAATTTGAATTTATAGATATTAATGGAATGAAATTATCTGAGCCAAGGCAAGCTTATGTACAAATATTGAAACAATTAACAGGAAAATCTACAACGTGGGAAGAGGCACATAAACTACTGCATGAAAGATTTACTAAACCAAATTCAAAGCGAGATATGACTTTACTTCTAGTAGATGAGGTGGATTTATAATTTTATATGTGATTTTATAATTTTAATTATTGCTTTTCCTTTCTTACGAAAAGCTATTTTAAAATTCACATTTTGTTTCAGTTGGATCTTTTATGTACAAAACGACAAGATGTAGTTTATAATCTTTTAGACTGGCCAAGCAAAATAGATGCTAAATTAGTAGTAGTTACAATAGCAAACACAATGGATCTTCCCGAACGAATTTTAATGGGTAAAGTTACTTCTCGTCTGGGATTGACTAGATTAACGTTTCCTCCTTACAATCATAAACAGCTTGAAGAAATTGTGATATCCAGACTGAAAGGTCATAATGCTTTTGGTGGTGAAACTATACAACTTGTTGCTAGGTAGTGTATTTATACTGTGAAGTACTACTAACATCAATTTTTATTACATTGGATTTATATAATAAATTTGTATTTGTTTCAGAAAAGTTGCAGCTGTATCTGGTGATGCAAGGCGAGCCTTAGATATCTGTCGAAGAGCAACTGAAGTTGCAGAGATGAATGGGCGGGAAATGGTTTCAATGGTGGACGTTAAAAAAGCTTTAGATGAAATGATTGCAAGTCCCAAAATTCAAGCTATCAAGCATTGCTCTGATTATGAAAAATACTTTCTGCAGGCTGTCTGTTCAGAAGTTGCTCGAACTGGGGTGGAGGAAGTGGTTTTTAAAAATGTTTATTTTCAACTGGAATCTTTGTGCTCATTAAATGGTGAGATCAATTTATCAGCTATTGCAGAGGCAGTTGAAAATATTATTTATGTATGTAATCAATTTTTTATATTTTTTGCAGGAGAGAAAAAACCTAATGTTTCAGAAGCACTTTCTATGTGTGCTAGACTAGGTTCATGGAGACTGCTATTATGTGATCATTCAAGAATGGATATTCATCAAAGATTGTTATTAAATGTATCGACAGATGATGTTAATTTTGCTATACAAAATATTTAGACTTAAAATTAATTGCATTTTATACTTTCTAACTATGAATGTAAGTAGTTTATGTTAATTATTTAATCAATGTATTTTGGAAATAATTTTTCAAGATATTATCTATCAAATTAATAAATGCTGTGATTATTTGAATAATAAAAGAAATATAATTTATTTTTCTTTACAGGCTGGCTGTGATATTTTTTAAGTACTATTTAAAACGTTGAACAAGTATTTTATTAGTATTTTATAAGAAAAAAACAGTTCATTTTTTTTTATATGTAAAAAGTAGAGAAACGTTAATAAATAGTTTTAAAAAATCAAACTAAATTGATGATGCATGTTGTCTCTAAGTAGCCATGTATGAAATTTTAGAAAATTTTAAATTGTAAGTAAAATTATTTTATTTATTTATGATATAGATGCGCTAAATTTTAAATTACCGCTTTAATGTCAATTTTTTTGTCAATTTAATTTTTATGAATAAGAGGAAATAAATTGTTTTTTTTTATAATTTACTTCATACTACTGTTTTTATCATAAAATGTGAATAATTTCTCAAGTGCTTCCTATTAAACAAACTTATTTTTGATGATTTTTAACTATACTAATTAGTTTTTATATGTTCTATCAGATTTCATAAAACATAGTTTTATAAATATTATTATTACAATTTTTTCACGTAAATAAAAATTATTTTTTACGTTTTATAATCTCAAATATTCAACTTTCAGGTCTATTTTCGGTTCTTATGTAAATAAAATCAGGTGAAAACTTGTGCTAAAAATGATCTTTATCATCCTCGATTTGGTTAATTAAAAAACATCTCGGAAGTCAACTAAAAACTTTCTGTACCTGTGTTGAAATATTCTACTCGATTATAAATTTTTACAATAAAGACAATTTATTATGAGTACTTCGGAGTCCGAGTTAAACAATGCTACAAATATCAGCTAGATTGTATGTATTAAATTCCAAGGTATGTATACACTTTTATTACGATTTAAAATGTAATTTAAATTTATTTAACGTACAAATGATGACATAAGCAACCACCAAGATCTCTGAGAGCCTTGATTATATTTTTGTATTTGCTATCTGAAAAATTACATAATATATTTTAATTTTCAATGTTTAAAAGAAGTACTAATAATTTTTATTTTGCATTCCAGGTTTTTTTGAATAAATTCAAATTCTTAATGAATAAACAATATCAACAAAATTTATAAAAATGTAAAACAAGAATTATTAAAATTATAACAACACGAAATAAGAATTAAAAAAGATGTTTAACTAAACTTTAAGCACATAGCAATTACTTTCAATTTTAATAAGGTATTTATATAATGTTTATATCTATTTTATATCTAAAATTTTTGATTTAATTTTTTTGAATGATGAATTATGCAACCACCAAGATCTCTGAAAGCCATGATTATTTTTTTTTTTGTATTTGCTATCTGAAAAATCACATAGTGCATATATTAATTAAATAGTGCGTAAGGAAACTATTAATATATTTTATTTTGGATTTCAGATTGTTGAAGTAAAATTAAATATCAATTATTACATAATAGTAATAAAAGTCATCAAAATGTGAAACAAGATAAGAGTTACAAAAAACTCCTAAAACAATTTTAAGCATGCAGCAGTAATTTTTACGTTGAAGAAATTTAAGAGGTAAATTTTATTTATTGTATATTAAACTCAAAAATTTCATTTATTTGTAATGATGATTCATGCAACCACCAAGATCTCTGAGAGCCATGATTATTTTTTTGTATTTGCTATCTGAAAAACTACATTATATATTGCTTTTTATAAGTGTATAAAATAGTAATTAATAATAAAATTTACTTTGCATTTCAGGTTTAACAAATAAAACTATATGCCGGTCATTACATAAACAATAATATAAATTATTATATTGTGAAATAAGAGTTACAAAAAATTCTTTAAACATCTTCAAATATATTGCAGTTATTTATACCTAAAAGAAGGTATGTATATTTATTCTATATTAAATCTCAGAATTTCATTTTTTGTCACTTTTTTCTTTTTAACTAATGATGATTCATGCAACCACCAAGATCTCTGAATGCTATGATTATTTTTTTGCATTTCCGATCTGTTAAATAGAATTATATATCAATAATTAAAATAGAATAATAAAAGTTTTTAAAAGGTGAAATGACAGTAACAAAAGTTTCTTAAATTATTTTAAAGTATGCAGCAGTTATTTATACATAAAAGAAGGTATATATATTTATTTTATATCAAATGTAAGAGGTAAAATGTTTTTATTATTTTTTATTTTTTAACTAATGATGACATAAGCAACCACCAAGATCTCTGAGAGCCATGATTATATTTTTGTATTTGCTATCTGAAAAATTACATAATACATTTTAATATTCAATGTTTTAAAGAAGTACTAATAATTTTTATTTGGTATTCCAGGTTTTTTGAGTAAAATTAAATTCTTAATGAATAAACAATAGTAACAAAATTTTAAAAAATGTGAAACAAAAATTATTAAAGTTATGAAAACACGAAAGAATTAAGAATGTTTCTCAACAAAACTTTAAGCACATGGCAATTACTTTCAATTTTAATAAGGTTAATAAGGTATGTTTATAATGTTTATATCTACTTTAAATCTAAAATTTTTAATTTAATTTTTTTGAATGATGAATTATGCAACCACCAAGATCTCTGAAAGCCATGATTATTTTTTTTGTATTTGCTATCTGAAAAATTACATAGCGTATATATTAATTAAATAGTGCATAAGGAAAGTATTAATAAATTTTATTTTGGGTTTTAGATTTTTGAAGTAAAATGAAATATCAATTACATAATCGTAATAGAAGTTATCAAAATATGAAACAAGATACGAGTTACAAAAAACTCTTGAAACAATTTTAAGCACGCAGCAGTAATTTTTTCGTTAAAGAAGGTAAATTTTACTTTTTGTATATCAAACCCAAGAATTTTATTTATTCATGATGATGATTCATGCAACCACCAAGATCTCTGAGAGCCATGATTATGTTTTTGTATTTGCTATCTGAAAAATAATGTTATCTATACTGTAATTTAAAAATGTATAATAGTAGAAGTACTAAAAAATTTTATTTTGGATTTCAGGTTTCCAAATAGTACTAAAATATCAATGATTGAACAGTAGTAATAAAATTTTACAACTAACAAGATTTCTGGATTTTACTTTACTACATATTTACTATCTAAATAATTGAATATTTAATTGTTTTCCAATTAAATCATAATTTACATCTAAAAATTTAGGTATCTATACTATTTTTATATTTATCCCTACTCTTACGTATTTTTTTATTTCTATTTCTACTATCACAATGATGATACAAACATCCACCAAGATCTCTGACTGCTATGATTACATTTTATGTATTTGCTAATCTGATAAATAAATCATAAAATATTTTTGAAAATAATTTTAAAATGATTATTAAATTAGTTTATTTATTTTCAGATTTTAAAATTTTTTGGAATATAGAAAATTTATAAAAATTCATAAACATCAGCATTTATTACTTCAAAATTAAGGTAATACTATAATTTGTTTTTACTTCTTTATATATGCACTGAAAAAAATATTGCGCTAATTTAGCGATTTCGAATGGGCAAAAACTCTGTTCATGTATGAAAAGGAAAACTCC
>UELX01004432.1:0-17862 GCA_900480035.1 Eupelmus urozonus
CGCATGTAAATTGTTGCCCGAGGCGAAGCCGAGGGCAATAAACATGCGATCTGAGGCTTTCTTTATTTACTCCCGTGATGCGTATACTATTTTTCACCATACCCGGGCCGAAAGTGGTACTTTCGCTCCCGGCTCAAAATCACGAAAGTGGTATTTTCGGCCCGGGTATGGTGAAAATCGCCTTCGGCTCGGGTGGCAATTTACGTGTGCTATGGACTCGCCAATTCTTTAGCATATAGCGTAATATACTATTATTCATTTAAAATAAAGTACCTTTAATTTTTATGTTTGAAGATTAGGAAATCAATACCAGCATACAGGAAAAGTAAGCAAAACTTTTTAAATATTAATTTTTTCCGCGTTTGTAAATTTTGGGGATAATTTACAATAAATGAAATTATACAATTTAAACGTTGTCTCACAAGTTGTCTGGTAAGAAGGATCCGATAGAAACTAATAAACTTATTGGGGAAATGGTGCAAATATACACATAAAATCCGATCCGAACGAGTAATATCCATACGAGTTTTATATAGAAATTTATCGGACCTTAACAACTGGTTGATCTTAGTAAGGAATAAAATTATCTTTTAGAAAAACCAGTTATTTTTTTTATGACATTTTTAGTATATATAAAAATTAGCAATTTACAAGAATGACTATAAATTTTAAATTTTTACCTGCAAATTTCTCAGATGTTTCCTATAGAAATCTTTCTTTTAATTTGTTTCGCTAATTGTTACAATATGGAGAACCAAAATTGATAAGCTCCGTATCAGAAGATAACATAATCAGTGTTTAAGATACTTCTTTATTTTAAATTCGCGCTAAATCATCACACATAAAATTTTACCAACTAGGTATAATTAAATTTTTTATTTGTGAAGGTTCACCGCGCGAAGATGGAAATAAATAACAAAGTTGGAATAGTTACCGGTGGAGTCAGAGGAATTGGGTTAGCTATAGTTCAATATCTCTTGAGGAAAGGCGCAAAGGTAAAAATAATTGTGAGATTTATTATAAATTAATTTTTTATTTGATAATTTATTTTTTTTAGTACGTGGCTATACTAGATGTGCTTGAAGCTGACAACAAATTAGTCATCAGTAATTTGAATTGCCTAGAACAAGAGTTCAATAAAGATAACTTTGGCTACTATGTTTGCGATGTATCAGACCATGATCAATTCACAGGTAAAATTAACACATAAAATCTTAAAAAGTAACAGTAAATTTTGAATAATTATTTAATATTACTTGTCCGTTGTAGAAAATTATAAACAGATCATAGAACAACAATCTTACGTAGACATCCTCGTTAATAATGCAGGGATTTCGTTGCAAAAGAATATTGATGCAATCGTCGATATCAATATTGTGAGTGCATCTAAAATAAACTGTTTCTATCTAATAAATTAAAAAAAATAATTCTTCATGAATCCACAGAAAGCTGTAATTAAGGGCACGTTGCTCGCAATCGAGCACATGGGAACACATAAGGGTGGTAAAGGTGGTGTCGTAGTCAACATTGCGTCGATTTTTGGATTAATAAACCCCCTTTCGTCACCAATCTACAATGCCACAAAGCACGCAGTGGTATCCTTCGTTAAATCAATGAAGGTAATTTACAATTCTCCAAGAGATCTTTGCAAAAAAGGTTGAGAAATTATAAGTAGCTTGGCTTTAACGTCTTGCTTAATGTACTTATCTGAAAAATTGTTAAAATTACAAGTTTTTCTGAAATAACCTTCTTTGCATACAGGAACACAATGAAAAACTTGGTGTGCGAATCCTAGGTGTCTGTCCAGGCATGACCCAGACTGATATGATCAAGCCGAGCAACATACTCCCAAGCTTGCTTGACTTTATTGATCCAAGCTGCTTCAGCAAATACGCAACGGACTGTCTCCAGAAGTAAGAATAAAATAGATGCTTTTTGAAATTTTGTCATAGTATATCGCTTATTAACTAATTCTTAATCATATGTTATATCATAATGTTTTCCGAACAGGCCGGATAACGTGGGCGCAGCTGTGGTTGATATAATAGAGCGTGGCAAGCCCGGTGATGTATGGTTGTCTAAGGACGATGAACCGCCGTACAATGTTAAGGACGTGGAAGATCTAGAAGAGCTAAGAATACCGTTTTAAAGAAATGATAATTGATGTTACAAACATTCACGTTTTAAACGTTTAATTTTATTTTCTGAAGAAAAGCAAACTTTTACGGATTGATCTGATTTTGTTGGATTCTTTTCTATCATTCAAATAACAGCGTAAACAACAACAATCTTATAGATGATAATTGATTGTGCATTATTGAATGTAATTTTATAATATGATGTAAAATAAACTCATGATGTTAAATTATAATCGTGTGTGAAAAATTTCTATTTAAGTTTCTATAAAAGAACTCTTAGTATATTTAAAACCTTAAATTGTTTATGCTAATAGTTGTATCATTTTATTTAAACATTGATATGAAACTAAAAACAATGTATTATAAATATTTATATTTAAAAAAGAATATTGAAATCATGAGTTTGTAATTAAGAGTCTGATTTTACTTGTAACTACTTGTAAAATTATAATGTTAAAGAAAAAGAATAATAGTTTTCTGTTAACACAGTTGATTGTATTGTGTAATTATATCTTGTTGAATATACAAGGCGTTTAACAATAAAAAAAGTCTTAAGACAATTTTCTTTCTTAATAATCTTGAATGTTATAGGAAGATCGAATCCGTTATGGCCACTACATTTATAGCCTTAATTAAAACCTTAATTAAAACTTTAATCTAAAAAGTTTCTTATTGTGATATATAATTTTCGGATTATTACACCAAATCGGGAATTTTGAACTCTGAATATTAATTCTTTTCTTGAACTGTTTTTCCTACTTGCACTATTAGATTACTGTGGATTTCGCAGTGGTAATGACTAATATGGACAGAATTAAATATATTCTGAACACTGCATAACATGAATATACATTAATTACAGCTTAAATAAATTATTTATTTCGTTTTTGTAGGTGATTAAATAGTTTCAAAAGCAGTCGAGAAGCAAATTTAGTAACGTTCTTAAAAGTGATTTTATTTTTTATTTTAAAGTATAAAATCAGTGCTGTTTGTTTTGATAATTAATAAGTTGTATGATATAAAGAGTATGATTGTATGCTTCATGCATTAGTGCGTTTCGTCCTGGGTCTGCCTGCTGGACCTAACAGTAAGCCTGCACAGACGAACCCTGTCTTCGACGCTTTATAATTCTCGCCTTTAAACTACAAGGGTCCCTGTTTATTTCAAGCCCCTTTACCGGTCCTAATAATCCTACTCGCGTATAAGGCCTGTCTACAACTCAACCTAATAGGCTAGTGTCGCATCACGATCGGCAATTGTGCAATGGGATATCTCTGATGATGCGAGGCCTTTCCTTCTGGAATCGCGTGTCTGTTTTACGCGATTTGGTTGCTTCACGCGCAATTTTTTCGTTTTTAATTTTTCTTTTTGGATGGTTATAAATAATTTTACTATAACTTTGATTCTATCCAATACAATGACGTATAGCGTAAAATTTTTTTCAATTTCTGATTTACGGTACTCTTTGAGCCGAATAGCTTTTTGAAGATATTCAGATCTGCAACTCTGCTATTAGCAATTTTTCTTATTTTTTTCCACATTTTGAAAAAAGATAGGCTCAATTCAAACTCTGTAACAATAGTTAGCTCGATCTTTAGGCCATCTAGTTTTCAGAGTTGCTTAAATAATACGTTAGTTTGTATTAAAAAGCTACGAAATTGCATTTTAGAAAAGCTGATATATAATTTAGGTATTTTTAGTAATTGAAATTTGTCTAGTAAATTTTATAGAGGACAGTGTCTGAAACGGCCTCGACCATTTGACAAAGAGAAGACATCGCACGTTTGGGTCAGAGATTTGGATCAAACCTTGGATTTCATTCTGAGGTATCAAAAAATAAGTAAATCCACATTAATATACGACCTAATACTTCGTAAGCTTGAGTTGTAGATATTTTTAGCATTAATTAAAGAAAAATTTATAGGAAAACAAAATACTGATATTAAAAGTTTTAATAAATCAGTTTATATAAGCTCTAAATAAAATTTCAAAATATAGTATAAAAATTCTACGAGGGCGGAAAAACAAAATTTTACTTGAATTTTTTCAGAATAAAAAATATAAGTTGAAAATCTTATTGGTTAACTAACGAAAATGATTTAATGAGTTCTAAAATCTCGCAGGTCAAAATGTTAATTCATCAAATTCAATTCAACACAGTGAGGTTCCAAGTTCGGGGTTACTGGCCTTTGGTCAATTTGTTAATTCATTGTCCTACATAACCCAGTATATGAACTTTGATTATTAAAAGTACCATACATATATTTATCACAATATACACTATTATCCTTGTTGCAGGTCGGATAACGAGACGGCAGCTGAGGTCGGTATAGTAGAGCTCAGTAAACACTTTGATATAGGGCTGAATCGATAAGCCGATTTGAAATGTTATGCTGACTTACAGGACTGATTACGATTTTGGATTTAACTCGTTTGATCCTTAAATAATGGCTTGAATAAAAAGGTTTACATTAGGGTAAATGTATAGGGTACTGTGCTCTAACAAATACCATTTTCTGAATATTTAAATATGTGTAAGTGCCACGCTTTTCCTATTAATATTTTGTTTGAATATAATTTCTTCTATATTAAATTTAGTGTAGTTGTAACATTCACCAGATTAAACATAAATTCCGGTGTAAAAGTACGTGCTAATAGTTATTAAAGTATCAAAATAACTATCTAAGGTCGTATAGGCAAGTGTTCCTTATTAACTTTTTAATGCATCTACATAGATGGATAAAATCTACGTTAATATTTCACATCATAAAGTAATTACGGTATTACTACATTGCTTTTTCCTTTTTTAGCCTTTACTAAATCGCGTGAGATAGAAAAGAAAGATAAGATTTCAGTAATTATGTACTCATTCACACATGTGCTTACGAAGTCATTAAGTTAATAGACGATTAATTTGAAGTTAATTACTTATCTATTATCTGATTAATATTGAAAGAAATTATTAGAAGTGTTAGCAATACCCATATCCACCCATATCCATATTAATTTTTCCAAATTTTTACAATACTTTATTTGTACTCAAAATTTCAATAAATCTATAAAAAAAAATATCCAATTAAAACTTAATTGCACAGTCACTAGAGTTTGATTAAAGGAGCGCGCTTATAGCGTTCTTCAGAAACGGAGTGAATACTTTTCAAGAAATCCAATTTAAAAGCTCGTTGAGAAACGTATCGACTGCAAAGCGCGCGCGCGCCTCTATAAATAAAACTAACCGCGATAGAAGTGACGATTTTCGACAATATATCCCCCACTCGCAGCATGCCGTTACGCAACTCGGCTGAATGCCCCTCATTATGAAGTTTATCGAAAATTCGTCGAGCGCTCGATGCATTAGAAAGAAGCGTTAGCGCGCTCGCGCGCTTATACGAGTATACACACACACACATCATATAGCGCTATCTCATTCAGCCTCGCGCGCGCTCTCGTATATCAGCAATAACCTCTAGCATTGAGGCGAGATTTTTGCCTAGATAATAAATAATGCCGCTCTCGTCGTCGTCGTCGTCGTCGTCGTCTCCGTCGAGTCTGTAATATAATCCGATAGTCGACGACGCCGCGGCAAGCGAGAGAGAGAGAGAGAGGCCGAAAAGTTTGTTCGCCGCGAGTAAGTATACAAAGAATCGCGGAGCGCCGATCGTCAGTTTCGCGCTGTAGTTTCCAGGGAGAGCATAAGACGTTATATTATGGAGATAAAGGACAAAGTTGCCATCGTCACCGGCGGGACCGGCGGCATTGGTTTCGCCACTGTGCTGGCTCTCTTGAAGAAGCAAGCCAAGGTACTTATCATCGTGGCTTTTTCCAACTAAGGATTTGTTTTTTATGGTTTTCGGATGCTAAAGTGGAACGGGAGTTCGTTTTTCGAACGGAGCGTTAGTTATTTGCGTTATTGCGTTGTTTATAGTGCCAATTTGACCTTGGCATTGATGTCGTTCCGCGCGGTGTAGGTTTTCAGATTGAGTGAATAATAAAGCCGCTGCGCCATTTGTCTAAACTTTTAATGGGATACGATTCGTTTATTCGGTATATTCTAGTTTGCATAAACTGACACAATTGTGAAAAATTTGGTTCAAAATTTTTTATTTACCTTTTATTTTATTTTGATATATTTTACGGTATATAGATAATTTATGCATGTTTGCAAAACTATACGATGTATGCAACAAAATAAAACTATATAAACTTCTTTTAGTTTAATTAGTAAATAATAAACAGAAGTATTTCTGATTAAATGTTAAAAAGGTTTTGCTGTATTTTTGAAAAAATCTTTAAAGTACGTTATTATAAATGCATACACCAAACATCGGTGAACCATGTTAAAAATTGAAATTATAGTAAAAACATCAATTATAATATAACAAATTAAAAATATATATACTAATACAATAAAATTAATAAAATTCTTATGACTATTTTTATATATTCAAATAAAAAATCATTTTTAAAAATAATTTCTGAGTAATAAATCAATAAAAATAAATTAAAAGTTCTCTTTGAAATAACAATTTTACGATATAACAACAATATTAATCGTCTGATGAAAATAAATTTGTAGTATGTAGCAATTTTCGATCTAGACTCGGCGCACACGCGCGCTGCCTCCTGCATTCAAAAGGTCGAGCAGCAGTTCGGCCAGAAAAAGGCCGATTTTTACACTTGCAATGTGACGATAACAAGTGAATTTGCAGGTACGCATAACCTACATAATGTGAAATTAAAATAATAATATAAAGTACAAATTAAAAAAATCAATTTTGAAATTTTTAACAGCTCGTTACGATGAGATCGTTGGGATGCAGGGCAACGTTGACATACTCGTGAACTATGCGAGCATAGCCAGCGAGCCTCGCGCTCACCACATGATCGACATCAACTTGGTAAGTTGCGATAACGTAAACAAACAGCGGCAATTCGAGAAGCGCTAATAATTAAGCTCTTGCGTGAAACAAGAGCAAATCTTCGTTTTATTTGCCGGGAAAACATACATTTTTTACTGCTTTTATCGATAGACCTTTAAATTTTTTAATTCAAATCAAACACTTGCTTCAGTTTTACTAGTCAGTCAATCATATTTTTTAATTTTATTTCAATCTTATGATATCTACTGTGTATATATAGAGAACAAATCATAAATTTATGTAATTTTAAGCCTATGTATCGTAATTTTCAGAATAAACAAAATCAAATTAATAAATATAATAATAAATATAATTAATAAATATAATAGATAATCAGTAATAGTCTGATCGGTAAAAATTTAATACTGAACCATCTTAAAATAAAAATCGTTCTGATGTATTTTCTATTCTTAGACAGCGGTCGTCAATTGTACTTTGACAGGAATCGATCGAATGGGACGTCATCACAATGGCAAGGGCGGTGCCATCGTCAACGTATCTTCGATATTCGGTCTAAGCACATCCTCGGCATTCCCCATTTATACTGCCACGAAGTATGGCGTTTACGGTTTCACCAGAGCGTTAAAGGTGAATATAATTATAAATTGACACTTTTACTTTAGTATGTGAGTATTTGAAATTTTAATATACATAAATATTTATAGGACCACTATGAGCATCTTGGTGTCAGAGTAATGGCAGTTTGCCCCGGCCTCACAGAGACAAGTCTTTTGCATCAAAATTTAAAAGAAGAAACTCTACCTTTTATCCCTGACAAGTTCTTGAATGAGGCTTTCCAGTGTTCAAAGTACATCCAACAGTAAGCATTGATATATTTTTTTAATAAAACCTTCTAGTAAAAAGATCATTTTTAATCACATTTTTTTTTATAAATAGACCAGAGAACGTTGGTTCAGCAATAGTAAAGATGATCGAGGAAGCCGAGGCCGGAGCCATATGGGTTTCCGAGGACAATGAGCCCCCGTATGCTGTTAAAGATCCGGAACATTACAAGGAAAGATCTATTCCAGTTTGAAATCAAAGAAAAGATACGTGTTGTTTATAAAGTTTTTTATATTTATTAAATTTTATAAAATTGTTAGTTTTAAACTTAATAAGTACGTTTATACATATATGATTGAAATATATACAAATTATTTAAAAAATTTACAGTAGTGATTTGTATTGTATACAGATTTAAAATCACATTTTTAGTTTCATTTTGAACAAAAAAATTCTCAAATTTTATTTATATTTTAAAATTAAATGGAAGTGCTTCCTATATATAGTAAATACGTTTTCCATAATAACTGTATAAAATTTGTTTCTTCGCAGTCTTTTTTTAAAAAATGATAAATAATTTTTAATATCTATTTACAATTTGTAATTATTTACAATTTTTCATATTTCATAGGTTGTTTATGACTTATTACCATAAAAAATAACTAATAACAACCTACTAAATATAAAAATTCGAGTTCAGATAAGATATTTACATTACTTCAATTCGCCCGAGCCTCTTCCGAGGCTTCGGTACTGGAACTTCGCTCTCAATAATAAACGTCGCGTTGCTCCTCAATGAGCTATCGTTACTTCCACTCGCCGGTGACTTTACTTCCTTGTTCACTACATACGTATCGTCGCTTTTCAACGACTCGATATCCAAAATCTCCTCACTCGGAAAGTCCTCCTTCCCATCCACGATCGTGTCCAGCGAATCCTTGAATCCTGACTCGGTATCCACATACTTGATTTTCTCCAGTTCCAGCCTCTCCACCACGAACTTGCTGTAATTAACGGACCTATTCGAATTGGATGAATCGTCGCTGAACCTGGACACCTTACGATTAAAGGCCGCGCTATCTGAGAACGCCTTGGAAAATTCAATTTCCTTGGGCGTCGGCGAGCAGGCATTCCTCGCGCTCTTTGATCTCCTCTTGTGCTTCCTCTCGCTTTTTGTCTTCCTCGTCTCCTCGACAGGTAACTCCTGCAGCTCAAAACTCTCCACCACTAGTCGTTTCTCCTCAACTGCGAAAACCGAAGAGTTGCGCGCCGACTCAAGGTCCACTGCTGGAGACTTTGGATTCGTTGCATACATGAGGATACGGTCGATCTTCTCGATAATACCGTTCAGACGGTTCATGCTCTTGGCTTTAAGATTAGGGCCGGACTCCATGAAGCGTTGTAGCTTACCTTTCAGCTGACGACGAACCTCGTCGTCGTCTTTGTATTCCGTTAGTAAGTTACCGACCGAGTCGATCTGACTGACATTCGTCGGGGAGCTCAAACTTCTGGCTGAGAGTTTCTCCAAATTTCTGACTCCGTTCTTTACAATCATCGGTGGCACTTTTAATCTGGCCGATGAACTAACTGACATCATACTGGTATTCATCGCCAGTAATTTGAGTCCGATCCTCTTACCGTCGGCTTCTCGATCGAATTTTAGAATTTTAACGGGCAAGGGAGCACCGTAGGTAGTGAAGGCCAGAACGTGATCATAGGGATGGTAGTCGACGCACGTGACTGCTTTTTCGTGACTCTTGATCTCGTAAATAGCTACAAGCTTACCGCTGTCTACGTTCCAAACGTTCAGGGTTGAATCTTCACCTCCGCAAAAGAGAAGATTTCCACACGGTGAAATGCAGGCTGTTATCTGGATCCTGTCAGTTTGATCAGGTTTAAAGTATTGTCCAAATCTCTTAATTTAAATCATTATATACAAACCTTTGATTCTTCAACCCCTCGAATTTCTTCACAACGACACCGCTGACCATATCCATCAATCTCAGCCCACTGTTCCTTGAGTGCACCAACAGTCTGGACCCTAACGGATGCATTGCAATAGTATTAATGGCCACACCCTCGATTTCCCTGATCTTGATTTTCCTGGCAATTTGCCATTCTCTTTTGATAGGCGACTTTCGGCTCTTCCTCGTCGACCAAACAATAATTACTCCGTTTCCATCACCCGTCAGGATCGTGTCATCTTTGGACTGCAGACATAGCGCACTGATGAAACTCTCGTGGGCCTCAAGCTCTTGGATCAATTCGTACTGTCGGGATTCATTTTGTCTTGAGCGCGCCCATATTCGTGCTACGTGATCGTAACATCCGGTGACTATGTAGTTCGCTGAGTCCTGGGAAAATTTGCCGCAATAAACGTAGGATGGATGAGGTAAGGACTGAGGAAGAATGAAAAATAAAAAGTTTTTGAATTAATTTGAGAGTAGAATTTTAAACTAAACAAAATAAAATAAACCAATTTTTACCTGAACATGTTCAATGATTTTTTCCCGAATATCCCAGAAACGCGCAGTTTGATCGGAAGACACTGATAACAAGTAACGGTCATCGTTAGACCAATTTAAAGAGTAAATAAAATTCTTGTGCCCAGAAAATCGAACATGAATCTTTCCTTCGTCGATCTACAATAATTTAAGCATAAAACCATGTTTAATCAATCTTAGAATCAAATTCCATTGAAAATTTTCTTAGAATCAATTTCACAGTAAATAAATTCAATTACTGCGTGTATTTTACCTTATATACCAAAATCGGATAATCGTATTCCTCCGATAATGCGCAGGCCAAATATTTTCCATCATTACTAAAAGCTAGGTAAAAGCAGCCATTCTCGCTTGCCTCAGTTTCCAGGTAAGTTTCGTTTGGAATCTGACAGGACTGAGCCGCCAAACGAGTCCACTTTGGCCGCTCTGTTGCCTCTACATCTTCTTTAGCTGAAAGAACGTTTTGTGATTCGCTACGCATTTCTGATAGATCGTTGAGCTCCAACAGTTGTTCATAAAAAACAGGCTCTAGCTTTGGCGGATCCACTCCGGTCACGCTTACGTAAAGGCTGCTCGGATACTTATCTCTACTATTTGACTTCCACCACTTGTACACCTGATAACGGAAATTATTTTATTGGGCACTTAATCAACTGACAACATATAATTTATTTTATAATAGTAATGTAGTAGTAATATAATCTACCTCGCACTTATTTTTTCTAGGTTTTCTAAAAGTCTTTTTTGGCCTGTAGAGTTGCAATCGAACTTTTTTATTTATATGCTGAGCGCCACTGGTTCCAACAGGTCTCAGAAAGGCCCAGGCTACCTTGTACCAGCAAGCATCTCTACCTACGTATAAAATGGAAACATTTTTTAAGAGAATTACTATAATGCTCGATAATACACTATTATTACAATTTCCCGATGAATAGAAAATTACCGAACTGATCGTAGCATATGCTTGCATCATTAAAATTCAAAAGATCTACGATCTCAAACAATATCAGCACCGATCCTTTTCCCTCTGCAAGTAGATCATTAAAGTCCTGTTCAAATATCAGTTCTTCCTCCCAAACCGGTACCATTGATTTCTTCTCCTTGAAATCAAACTTGCCGGTAATAATAGGCTGCAGCTGCACAGTCTCGTTTTCTTTGGTCTTCGTTTTTATATACTCTCCCGTTTCAACATAAACAATATGGACCTTGACCATCGGATGTCTAGTGATGTAGTCTGGTTCGAGCATGTCTGATCGGTGGATTCTCACCGACACATACTTCAACTCCTCTTCTACATCTTCTAGCTCCTTCTTTTCCTTTTTTTTGTGTCGCTTCTTTGTTCGTGACTTGGTTCTCCGTCGTCTACTGGAGTGTTCCTCGGTAGTAGAGGAGCTAGAGGTCTTATGTTTAATTTGTGAACTGTGCTCGCTCGCATCGTCGCTTCTGCCTCGGCGCGAGGTTTTAGATTTGGATCGCGAAATATGAGACTCCTTAAGCGACTATATGGAATAAAATTTGTACTATTATTGTATTAATCTTCTTAGGTATTATTCAAGAATATAAGTAAAACTTACAGCATGCATGTCTTCATTGGTCGATATTGTTGTCTCATCGCTTGATTCTCTCTGGAAGAAGTTTGATGGTATTATCTCGATTTTGCTCGAACTCGATGAGCGCCTCGATTTCTTTTCCATTACATTTAGTACAGTCTCTTGTTCTTCGTCATCCTCGTCCTCTTCATCATCGTCATCGACGGATCTCTTGTCGACGGAAATTTTCCTTTTGCTACTTGAACGCCTTCTAGAAACTAGCTTCTTTTCGATTACATCAAGAGATTCAATGGTTTCACTCGCAGATATCTCCTTCAAATCTGAATTCTCTGTGCTTTCCGTCGCAGGCAGATACTCCTACAATAAAAATATTGTTACTAGTTACTGCCGTACATTACAGTTTTAAGCCACTACGAAAAATTCAGTAAAGCCCATATACCTGTATTTCTGCTATACTAGATTTTCTATCGCTCGACAACTTCTCTTCCTCCTCGCTCAGCGTAGATGTCTCACCTTCGATTTTTTCAATGTTAGCACTACCCATCTTGATTTTAGGACTCTCGTCGTTGACTGTCTCGATCCTCAAGACTTCATCATGATCCGACGAAAAACCTTCGTTATCAAAGCCCCGTCGATTCTTCACTTTCTGACCATTTTTTGATCTAGGTGCAGCAATAGGTTTCAAGGCTCTATAGTACATACAATAAAATTATAATTCAACGTAATATTATACATTAATTGAATAAAAACGTTTATATACATTAACCCTCACCTAGACGATTTAGGCCTGACTTTATCAGGTTCAGCAGTAGCCGATCTTTTAGGCACCGAAATCCTCTTATTGGCCGCGTTGCGTACATCCGCACTAGCAACTCCCTTAACCCATTGTTTTCTACGCGGTTTGGTCAGATCCTCCACCAGATCGTCAGCCGATATTTCTGCTTTCTCCCAGCGCTTTCTCCTATGCGATGATTCGCCGCCCGAAGTTGGCAGAATCTCGCTTGTCAGCTCTTCGATGGAATAATCCGCTTCTTTGTCCACCCCCGAATGCACCTCTACTTCGCTCTCCGACTGGGTATTGAAAAATCCCTTTCCTCGTCCTTTCTCCTCGTGTAATTCTTCGATCAGCTCCAAGGGCTCGGCTACCGGTGACAGCTCTTGCCTTTCCTCGTCGTCGGACTTCTCCAAGGATTTCGAGGCCACATTCTTCTTAATAACGTTCTTTGATATGGACCTCTGGTTTTCGTTTTCGCAGTGTACGTCTACGACAACGTCCACGGTTTGACGATTAGTTTCTGATTTCGGGCTTCCCTCCTTCACAACTGGAGCCGATTCAACGTCCTTTGATAGCTTGGCGCTTTCGGACCGACGGAAAAAGCCGAACTTGCGTTTTATCGACTGAGCAATGCTCGATTCTTTTGGCGCCGGCTTAGCAGGTTCACTGGACTCGATCTGTACGATCGTGTTCTCCGATTCTTCGGACTTGGAGCGGCTTCTTTGGCCAGATTTGACCCTCTTGGCCTTGTCGCGGATTAGCTTTATGCGGGATCCGAGATTGCGATCGTCGTCGGATTTTTCGTCGCTGGACGACTCATTGGAACTGTCGACCGCTTGGGATTTAGATAGTTTGCCGCGTCTTTGGATCTTTGGTTTTGAGGATTTTTGAGGCTCCATTGTTCCCTCGAATGATAATCACCTATGATTTTGGTGTAATAATATAAATAATATTTTTATTGTTCATATGGAAGATTTTATTTTCACAGTGGTACTTGTACAAAAGTTAAATTTTCTTTTTATATTGATAGAGCTTAATCCATAAAATAGAATTAGTTTTTACAAAATTAAATATTAAAATTTTATTAAATTAAAAAATTAAAATAAATGTATTTGGTGAATGAACGTACTTAAACTAACACCGGTAATACAAATACTAGCAGTACTAAAACCCCAGAATAAGTGTGAAAGTAAAGTTAATAAATTTGAATATTTAATATAAATGAAAATTATTTTTTAAACACTTATATGAAATTTGAAATACCAAGTTTTGAAAAGTTTGTCACTGTGGAAGAATCTCTCACAAACTTTCATATTCTTATCCGTAGTCGTTTGCATAATTTATGACAGGTGTATCGATTCAACAACAATATCGTGCCGTACTATTCTTAAAAATTATAACCGACCTCTCGTAAAAAAAAGAAAAAGAATCAAGGCGATCCACTTACCTACTAAACCAACTCTCTGATTCCAAATCCGTAAGCACTCAAAACTATTTGCAAATCGTCCACCTTAAACTTCCATTACCGATAAATATCCAAGATTCAATATTTAACATCCTCCCATCTAAAAAACCTACTGTATCAGCCCATCGCATCGAATAAAAAATCCGTCCAAAACATTATAGCCAGCCTCGAAGCCATCGGTCAGACGTGACGGCCGGTTGTTTTCATCGTGGCGTTGCCAACGCGGCCAAACGTGCAGCCAGGTGCGAGCACCTCGCAGGTCTCTGCGCTACTAGCGTCCACACAGCAGCTCTGGTATACAAGCCGCGAGTCGTGCTGTAATATCGATCGACGCGTGTACTTACCGAGCGTTGCCACCCCCGCATGTATATAAGGGAGGCGTACCCGGGGCCAGCTGAAGTATAGTAGCGGCGTGTTTTATTACGCCCGCGGAGCTGCAGCGCTTCATACGCGGAGATAGATGGGGCTGTTGGCCCATGCATTTATGCATCTGGATTCTAGGAGTTTGCATAACGACGCTCCTGCCGGTAGTTCTTCAGGGGGTTTAAGTTGGCTTTTAGCGATCGTATATTACGAAAGTATTCAGGTTGCTGGTCATAGGTAAAGTTATATTAGCAGTGTTTATTGACGGGATACTAAGTTGTTATATTGGCTTTATTTGTTATTTTGAATACTTGGATTGGTAGCAAAAAAATCATTTTAAAAATCGTTTAAAGTATAAGAAAAGATTATGTAATCGAATGTAATCGTTAATATAGCTTTTATTTTTGTTTTTGATTTATGATTATTTACTAATAATGAGTATGTGATTTATCCAAATTTTACATTTTTAACTGCAAAAAACATTCACTTCATTTTTTTTTGATTAAATTCAAAAATATGCATCGGACAAATATGAATTAAAATAAAAATCTTAAAACTGATCTAGAGACAAACCGATTACTATCCTCAAGTACATAGTTTTCGAGCCAAGTGCGAGGATGTGATTATTATTTCATGTGAACATTGACACCCGAGTAAAACAAGAGTAACAAGGTCATAAGAATTTCAAATATCACTTTCTTTCCCAACTATCAAACAAAACTTTTTCATAAAATTTGCGCAAAGTTCATTTTAAGACATGCATTTTCTGAAGCAAGTGGGAAATTTGGAGTGCGAAAAAATATATATTTGAAAGCGAAGCGATTTGAATATTGAAAAAGTAGAGTGAAAAAAAGTCAAATATTTGTCAAAACCGCCTTTAATTTTTTCTATAATTTTTTCATTGTGGTTGTGGTGTATATACATTATTGTTGACTTCTGCGCTCTCCAATGAAGCCTGTCTCTCCCTTTCCTAAAATTTCATAAACAAAATTAATGAACTGCCTAACAAATATGTAATTCCAAATACTAATGAAATTATGACTTACAGCTTCAATTGCAGCATTGTACTCCTGCTCAGCTTGGATAACAACGGGATCTTTGAGATCATAGAGACTGCGGACCGGTACAGCTGGACCTTCCCCAGAATCCTGGCGAATCGTTTTGGCCTTTAACCGGAGCTCCCGGTTCTTAGCTTCGATTACCTTTTCGCGACGTGTTTCTCGCTCCAGCAACTACGAAAAGACAGTTTACGATTTGAAAATAAAGAAAAAAATGACATTATCATTTTTTCCAGATCTTTTACAATTTGCTGAGATAGTAATTTATATTAAAATTTTTTAAAGATTTTAATAATATAGCAGATACATATGCTGCACAAATCATTAATTAATGAGAGTATTCAAAAGTAATCAAGCCAAGATCAACAATATCTATTTTTAAAATCTCCCAAAAATACCCCGTCACTAATTGTCATATCACTCCCAGACTAAAATCTCGGCCGTCAATTATAAAAATTATATACGGCGTCGCATCCACAAAAAGCCAAAGCTTTACGATCTAAGCCTCGCGCATTTCTCAACTTCATATTCAGTCTGCCAAAATGCAATCCGTCAAACTCGGCCATTAAAAGCTGGCGTCCAACAAAAGGTGCCAAAATAAACTTACCGCGGTGAGCAGGGCTTTATCGTTCTTCTGATTGGTGTAGAGGCTCTCGGAGAATTGCAGCATGTAGACCGAGCCGTTCTTGCCGCCGACCGCCACTAATTGGCCATGCTCGTGCGGCCTGATGCACGTCAATGCGTCGTCGCAGACCTGGAAGAGACGTGAAAGATGAATGTTTGTATTTCGAGGACTGCTGGCTGTTTTATAGAATGTTTTCTGTAGGCTTTTACGCTCGAAATGGACAGTTTAATAAGTTTAAAAGTATGATGGGAGGCTCTGAATTTATTTAGATGGTTGAAAACTTTTAACTTTTAGAAAAAATATTAAGTTTTACACCGTTAAAAATATTTTGCCGAGAAAACAAATATAAAATATTACTTTAATCAATTTAAAAAATAAGAATATTAGTAACACAGTATCTTATTAATTATTTCTTTTTTCAAATCAAACTCATAAAAATAGAGAGAAATGATGTTTGTACCTTCACACTGAGAACTGGACTGTCTTGTTGCACGATCAAATCCCAAACATCCAGCGTGCCGTCCATCTTCGTGAGGAAAAACACCGAATACCGAGCCGGACTCCAGTTACCACTTGTCAAGAGAACCCCATGACCCCTAAAAAAAACCATAGTCTCATCTCTTACTCACGGCATAAATAAAAGTTTGTAATAACAAGAATAACTTTGTAAATATAAACTCACGGTGTCCAGACAATGCAAGCTTCTCTGCAGTCTTCAGACCAGATTCTCGCTGTCCAGTCACCCACTGTCAGGAAATTCTTGACAAAGTTAGGATTCCTCTCTACACTAACGACGGGTCCGTACTGTGCTTTGTTAAACCTTACTGCCAGCTTTTCTGGTGGAGTTTTACCTTTCCTGTTTCCCGATATTACAGTCCCTGTTTTATCGATATTATATTAATATTAGAGATGCTTTTTATAATGACGAGTATTCTAAATGAAAAAAAGATGTTTTACCGTTTTCTAAACCACACATGAATTTAGTACCGATCGACGACTCGAACTGCAGAGACGAGACTCCAATCGCCCGGTCGAGCTCCTGCTCTTCAGGCTTCAGCAAATCCATCACGAGAGTTTCCAGCGGCATGCTCAGCTTTCTCGTATCCCACCATTTGATCTAAACATTTTAATCATGGCCTAAATGTAGTTTTTCCATAGACCGAAATGCAAACGGTACATTGTGGACGATTTCGCACCTGTCCGTCTTTGGCGGCACTGAAGAACTCGGTGCCGGTCTTTGAGTTAATCCACAGGACCTTGTCACAGGGATCTCTGTGACTATTTTCAACTAGACTTGTATCAATCGGCTCACTGCTCCTACGAATGTCCCAGAAGGCAACTTGCCCAGTCATCAGGCCACTGACTAGTAAATTCGCGTCTTTCGGATTGTATTCAAGCGCCAAAAGAGGACAAAAGGGTTTCAGTCTGAGAAACGGCTCGTTAGGATTAGCTTTAAAAGTAAAGAAAAGTTCAAAATTCATTCTACTAGGCTGATTTATTACATTTTTTATTTTAAATGTACGCACCAACATCCCAGATATACGAAATGGGACTGTAATTGTGATGCCTGGTGAAATCGGTGCTGCAGTGGCTGACTGCGATCCTTGAGCCTTGATCCGGGGACCAGGAGACGTGCATTACCGGCCGAGTCACCGGAAGTGGATCCCTGTAAACGTTAACCG
>UELX01004433.1:0-17855 GCA_900480035.1 Eupelmus urozonus
TTTGTAAGCTTTATAACTTTTGTTTTTTATGTTTTTCTCAAGAACCCATAGAACCATTAGCTTCTCTTCGGTCATTTTTGGTATAGAAATAAAAGATCTACACAATAACTGTCTGGTTGAAGATCGTTTTTCTTTTAACCTCGTGTACTTAAATTAGCATGAACGTTAAATTTCCTATTCAACTAATAGATACATACACTCGTGCATAAGTTTTTAAATTCCATACGGAAATCCATATGAATTTTTTCAACAGGGTAAAAATAAATATTCGCATACAAAATAATTTATGTTAGTTTATCTTTATTATCGTAATAATTTATCGTTATCAAAAACGCATATATATTGGATAATGCCGAAAAAATGTTTAAAGTCGCAAAAAAGTTATCTAAAGTAACTGTATAATGATCAGTTTAACTTTTTATCTTAACTGATTATATTTTCATTTTGCACCGTAAAGTTTTATTGTCATCGATGATTTTCACAATTAATTTCAGAATAGCCAAATTAATGTTTTAGTAACTTTTAGAACAATTTTTTTACTTATATGTCACGTAATATTTTTGCTAGGAACATCTCAGACTACGTGCATTACTCCTAAAATACACTGATAATAAGGAACTTATCCATTTAAATTATTCAAATATGCAAATAATAAAAAGCAGCGTAACTAAGAGGATAAAATTAAATCTCTTTCTTTGCGTCACAAAAAGCTAAGAATGATAATTTGCAAATCAATCATCAAAAAAGGAGCTTTTCCCAGATACTACACCCACACACCTTTCCGCCAGTTTTGTTCTTTACATTGATGTCCCCACAACTCAAAAGAACATTGTAATTCAAATTGAATATTCCATTATTTTATCATTCGTAATTAATAAACCCAAAAGCATTCCGAATATTCTTTCGCTTTCAAACCATCAAAAAAAAAAAATCTCCCCTTTCGCAATACAACAGAACTTGATCGGCACCTCCCACCTTCTTCCTCCGTTCCACATAAACAAAGGAAGAAAAAGATAAACACAGTGCAATAACAACCCGCGCCTATCACCTGTCAACGCGCGAGGGTTTAACTAAAACAGCACACAGACACACGTAAAAAAACGTGCATCGCGAATTCGTGGCTTCATATACACATGCCCCGGTTTATTTTTATCTCGCGCGGGAGGGGGCGGCTCTGCGCGTGCGGCACTCGCGCTCACAGAGACATAATGCGATGCCTCGGGGCGCGCGCGTCTGGCTGCTCGTCCTCGCCTTCAAGTACACGCTCTGGAGCATCTACTTCTGGCAGCGCGACCGGCCCACCAGCGGAGCGGCTCCTCGCCGAATAGAGGACGGCGCCGAAGGCTGAGGGACGAGGATCGCAGGTGAGAGCAGCTGAGAGCTGTATGTGTGTGCTGCGGGACCCTGGGACTTTGTGTATATGGGGAAAGGAAGACGTCGATCGATTGCTCCGTTCTGTTTCTCGCGCGATGTAGACGCTGTGCTATTGTTGTGGAGGTTTTGCTGATGTGAGGGTTATGAGGTGTCATTCTTCGTCGAGATGTGTGGTTTTTCTTTTCTGTATATATATATATATATCTATGTTGGGAGATGTGAAGAGAAGTCAGCGTTGCGGAGAGCTTCTTTATCTACGCGCGAGTGAATTTTTAGGTTAGGATCCGTGCGCGAGTATAGGTTGTGTCTCTGTGTTCGCGCAGTGTTTTGCTTATATCTCTCGCGTGCGCGCCTCAGACTTTCCCCCATAGCTGTGTGTATTAACTATAGACTCAGCAGCACAGCTTATTGTTTCGATGGCGTTTGTTGACGAGGTTTTTCTCGGGCTTCGCGAGTCTGATTGATTGCTTGTTTTTACTCTCTCGCGTAGAGTCTATATGCTACCGTGGGGGTGGCAAGGGAGGATTCTTTTTTTATTTTTAGAAGAAAGACGAGATACGTCGAATCACTCGGAGATATGTAGACCTGACGCGATCGAGTATAAGGATTTTAAGTGCGCGTAATGAGTCATTAGTGAGTCGACGGGTTTTGCAATTGTATAGGTTGATTAAGGTGGTCTTGGCAGGTGGAAAATCTATTGATTTGCTGCTTTGTGTATCTTGGACTGTCAGGGACGCGGATATCGGAGATATGCCGTTTTCGAGAGGTTGTGTTGATGCGTGTCGATGCAATTGTGTTAAGGTCATTCGATTTCTCGTGAATTATTGTATTGGGGAAGTCCATAGAGCTCTGTGGAAATTAATGACTGGCATGGAAGTTATTAGTTGAGCAATTAATTAAAGTTCAGGGTTATAATAATGGAAGTAATGAATTGGTTAACTTTTTTCTAATTATGTAAATGCTTGTGATATTTTTTTTTAATTAAATTTAAAATATTGTAACTCTTAATTTGAAAACTTGTTTATATTAATCAGTATAAGATACATAGAGGAGCGGAGAAGATTTTGCTTTTAACAAATGTAATCATAGAATAATAATATTGGGATTTGTTTGATTTACAGTAAAACAGAAGCTATCATGAGGTGAGATTGCTTAAAGAAATCTGTGAAGAAGATTCAAAATGTATGGCGATGGGGAGCTGGAGGTCTCCGAAGGATGGAGACAGATCCGAGACTTAAGCACAACGACAGATCCTAACATAAGTTCCGCTGTTCATGATGAGGATCATTTTTGTAAATTAATACTTTACAAAGAAATAAAAGATTCTAGGTCAGTAGTTAAAAAAAAAATGTAAATAAAACATCTGTCGATGTAAGAACTTATAATATTTAATTGTTTTTGTTTTAGAGTACGAATATGGGATGTAATAATTTTAATACCAAATATTCTATTTCTCTTGTTCATCATCGTCAGATTTAATCGAGCCAGACTTAAATTACGTGCCACAAGCAGTCCTATATACTTGGCCTTTTATGGTCTTGTTATTGGTAGTGTTGTGATATCGGTTATTCGTTGTATAGTGTCAATGACAGTTAATGCTGCTGCAAGTGTAGGTGGTACATTGGACAAAGTGTTGTGGGTTACAGTTAGATTTTTTCTACTATCCACAGAAATGAGCGTTGTCATATTTTCCCTTGCATTTGGTAAGAATTCATTGAAGCTTTCAACTTTCACTATAATAAAAGATTCACATTCGATTATCAATTTATTACTTTTAATATTTTTTCTACTTCAATTATTTAGTCTTGAAATATGTTAAAAAAATGAAAGATATTAATCAAATTATTAAAGTTAATGAAATAAGAAAATGATTAATATACTTTATTTATCAATTGTAGGTAACTTAGATAGTCGGTCAAGCATACGTAGAGTTTTGATAGCAACGTCTTTTATAGCACTGGTTTTTACAATTACTCAAGGGACTCTTGAATTAGTTTTGCCTGATGACACGTTTCATATACCAAGTAGAGATTTCTATGTCTTTGGTCATGGTGGAATGATGTTTTGGTTTTGCAGTAGCATTGTTTTTACAACGGTAATTAGATATTTTACATTTTATTTTAATATGATTGTTCAAAAAATCTTATTTTATTTAACATTTTTATTATTAAAATTTTAGATATATCTATTAATACTGATTCTACGTTATACAAGATTAAGAGAGAGACTTACTCTTCCTAGTAAGTTAATTTTTATATTCACTTCATTAACAGAGAAAAATCAGATCTAGAAATTTTATAACCAAATAATATTATTTGATAGATCGCAGAGGTTTTTATGTGTACACTGGTCTTCTTGCAACTTTGGATTTAGTTCAATCAATAGGGGCTGGTTTGCTTAACTATACCCAAAATAATGCAGGATTGTGTGTCATTGATTTGACTGCTGCTATGTACTTGACATTATTCACGCCTTTGGTTTATCACACGTTCCTTTCAGAATTTTTAGGGTATGTTTAATTTTAGAATGTGTTCTAATTAATTTTTATTAGTATACAGTTTCATATTTAGATTATTTTATAATTTATAATTAATTTAATCTATGTATTATGTAATTGTCAAATAACTAAATTTTATTTTTTATTAAAGTTTTAACTGAAATTTCATTTTAATCAATTTTATTAAAAGTACATTTAAATTTAAAAATACTATGCATTTAACAAAACTTATTATTAAAGATTACATTTGTGATATGGAAATATAAGATAACTTAAGTAAAATTTTATTTTTACACTAGTTCTTTCTTAAGCTTTCAATAACAATGTATTAGAAATCAGAATCAAATGAATCATAAATAAATTTCATTATTATATGTTCGCAGAGTGTCGCAGCCAACGATAATGTTCTCCTACAAGGCCCAGGTGGACGACGCGATGGATGAGGACACAGTGTCGCTGCCCCACCAGCAGAGCTTTTCCTCCCTCAAGACGGACAGCGACTACATTTACCAGGTCCATACCCCGTGCTTTCACGTCCCTCCGTTCTTTCATTCCCAGTTCTTTGTGCGCCTGCCCCCCGAAGCCGAACCCGAAGCCTCAACCTCACGCCTTACCGGCAGCACTTCGCACCTTCTTTACCACGAGCACCATTCGCGTCCTCATCTTCACCCAAGGTCGCGGCTTAATGCTCGCACGAGCGCTCCGGATCTGCGATCGATGAGAGCCGTGCAGAGAGGCGATACCGCCAGTATATCAGATCTGCTTCTGTCGCCTAGCACTGCCAGCAAGTTCGCCTTTAAGCCGAGAAAGAACGACAGCAAGGCCAATCTGTTCTCCTCTGATGAGAACAAAAGCGACAGCAGTTTCGTGCTAGCTAACAGAACCAGCCTTCGGTCCAAGACCAGTCCGTCCGAACTCGAAAGCAGCTCACAGAATATTTTAGATAGCACCAGTCATGAGGATAAGTCCGAGGAAAAAAAGTCGTCGACAGCTGGTCTCAGCGAGTATTTGAGAACCATGCGGACGAGTGCTAGCAACGAAGACGACGATAGTAATGATGTGGAAGTGAAAGTGCTTCCGCAGAAATCGAAAGAGGCTTCCTCGGACTCGACTTCCTCGTCCTCCTATAGCGATGCTCTGTGAATTCATTTTTTTACGAAACTGATGATAGTGTTAAGCTGAACAGTGTTGTTTTTTATTTTTAAAACTTCGTTCTGCCTTAGAGTTGTATGCAAAATTATGTTACTCAAAATAATTTTTAGTCACAAATTTGTAAATACAATTTTTCGTAAGCATAAAAGTAATTCTTCGGTATTTAAAAATTTAATAATACCGATAAAATTCTCTTATAGATGCGTAATATAGGATCGTTAAGTCCTATTTAAAAAATTGTCTTGCCTATAAAGACTGAATTAAAATAATTTTATTACATAGAAATTAAGGATTCACAATAGTAAACTTATATTTATAGCATTAGATGCTCAAGATAATCAGACAAAAATATTTGTAAAATATATATTAAATTTATATTAATTACTAATTTTGCATACAATATTTAAAGAAAATGCAGCTGAGTTAAGTAATCTTATATCCAGTCTGTGTTCTTATGAGATTGAAGAAGAAGTAAATGTTTGAATAGCACAAAAATGATTCAAAATCAGTGAAACAGTTTCTATTATGTGATATAACATTAGTAGCGATATAAAATTGCTGTTTGTAAAACAGTGCGCGTAAAACTATATCGATTCGTCAGTGTAAATAGTGTTCAGCCATCTTTTAAAATTATGAAGTATTTTTTTTATGAAAAGTGATAATGCAATCCTTACCCGGTTTTTTAATTGTTTGTACATATTTGGGCTGATCTCCATTTTTTCGATTAAACGTTTGTTCTTGTAGTCAATGTAGTTTGTTTCATTTATTTAAAGTTCAATGAAGGCATTTGTTAGATGATATACAATACAATGTTTAATACATTCATTGTAGGAATTATAATTACATTCGTATACATCAAAGGAATTGTTTGGTAAAATTTCAAAATAATATTAGAAAAATCACTTATTGTTATTTGAATTTTTTTACTTTGTTTCCTTAACAAATTATACTTAGAAAAAGAAAATGGAATGTTATAAATATTTTCAAAATAGATTTGCACAAAAAATATACTTACAAATGCCTTGATATTTGCTGTTTGACCCCATAATTGCTTTACTGAACTAGTAAAAAAACTTTATTTAAAAAATCAACATCCATGTTGCTTTACACAATACTGTAACCGCTCAAAATTTAACAAACCAAAAAATTTAAAAATGATAAAACACTTTTTGGCTTGAATAGATATAAATTTGCAGACTCAATTCATTTCATGTTTTTATTATTACCTAAATGTAGGATTAAAAACATAGTTAAAATTACCGTTTTGAAATGTTACAGTACTAGTTCATCATTGTATATTATTATACATTTACACTTACAGCTAGTAACGATCACTTAGTCATTAAGTAAAATCAGCTTAAAATCTCCCATCAATAATTTTTTTCTACTATAAGTAAATTTTTTCGACCCAATATATCCGCTCTTCTTAGATCCCCAAATGAAAGTTTTCCCTCTTTCTGTTTTGCTTACAGAATCACAGCGTATACGACTCGACGCAGTTCGACGTTAATTCGACGCCGGTTAATCCGCTGTACGCGGCCTCGCTCCAAAGTCCCGACAGCATCACCGGTTACAGTATAGACAGCAGCGAGCCACCGCCATTGTCGCTGCCGCCTCAACATCAGAAAGAAGCTAACGGTTATCAGCAGCAATAAGAGGGAAAAAGCTCGATCGGTGCACGTCGATGATACTTATTTTTGCGAGCTGAAAGAAAACGAAAAAGAATTCGAATAAAGTGGATGTCAGAAGTCATTTTAAGTATTGCAACACAATATTTTGATGAATTTTTTTTATAATGATTCTGTCAAAGAATAAGTTTAAAAAAGCAAGTAAAAACGAAATTTTGATAAAAGAAGTTATGATGTTTCGATTCATGTTATAAAAATATCAAAATGTTTGTTAATTATAGTTTTCGAATTCTTTTTCGTTAGTAAGGGTGATATAAGGCAAAAGAATGTATATGCCTCTGAACGATTCTAGTCGTCGGAGTAGCAAGTTTTTTAATATTTAGAGGCGCATTAATCCATTTGTGTATATATGTACGCGTACGATCATGTACACCGAGATGTATAAGAAAGGGCCGACATTCTTAAACAATTTTTGTTTCACTTTTGTGTAATTCTGAGAAAAACTGTTTATTTATTTTGAACTTTGTTAAAAAAATAAAGAGAATTTTTTTGAACATAAAGTGCCAAAATAATTAAAAATTTATTTTAATTATTTAACACGCAAATAAATACAAATAAACAATGCTACAATTTATTAATATTTTTTTTTAAATATAAATTTATTTATATTTTAAATTTATAAGAAATTAAAAATTCGTATACAAATATTTTATTGAAATGTTGAAATTTAGGCAAATTAAACTGTAAATTTAAAAATATTACTCAGAATTATATAAAAAGTAACAATTAAAACAGATACAAATTATAAGAGAATGGTAATGAAATTTATTACTTTTGTATTACTTTAACGTTTTAATCATAGTTAAAAAACTAAATAGTTCTTTAAAGCCTTATTTTATCATGACAAAAAAAATATTAATAAATTTAAATGATAAATTTCAGAACCCTTTTCTACAATTAAATATATCAATAAAAATCATTCGGTCCTTTTCTTCGTTAATCTTACGCTTGGTCAGGGATGTAAATTTGACTATGGAATTTTGTCGCGCTTGATATAATGTAATTTTATACGCTTGATTATGTTATCATATTGTCGCTCAGACAAAATTATTTACAATTCATAAAGGCATTTTTTTAAAACCATTAAATAAGGATTTCAATATATATTTCATAAACTTCATATAGATTTCTTTTAATATATAATTATAGATCTTTACACAATAATTCATGACTGTATATACACTAGAACGTAATTGTATACGGCTTTATGCAATTGTATTAATTTTGTTCTGATATGTAGATTTTATAGTGAGGAATGGATAATATAAAACCGAAATGTTTACTGTGAAATTTTTGTTAATTTTGCAAAAGAATAAGTTCAAATATTAAATTATTGTAATGTAAGTAGGCTCGTTTTATTTATAAGGTAGTAAAAATAAATAAGTGTAGAGCGGTGGTAGAGTTTATACATTTTATCTTTGCACATTTTATAAATTCAATTGGTAAGGCAAGAATGTAGGAAAAAGTTAATATTATGAAAACTTGTTCGGTCATTATTATAATTTTTTTCTTACCGTAAAGAGAAAAATAATCATTTTTACAATGTAGAATTTAAATGTTTTATTTTAATATTATTACGACAAATTTTACTCATTTTAATCAGGTTTTATGAATCATAGAAAAATTAACATAAAAAAATTTTTTGTTGTGTTTTTTATATTGAAAACTAGTAGTAACCATTTTCTAAAGATCCAACATTTTAGATATTATTTTTATTAAGAAAAACTAAAAAAAAACTAGTTTTCCCACTGAAAAATTGGTGGCTCGAATTTGATTCCGTCCCATCATGTAAATTTAATTTTTTTCCGCATTTTGTATTTCTTAGATACTGAAATTTAACAATTTTGCAGTAAATCGCAAACTATAAAAAGACTACATTTTTGCAAATTTTCTTTGTGAAAACGATGAACTTTCTTATAAACGGCAGTGTGAATAATTTGAGTGAGCATACTTAGAACTTTTTTAAAAGACCAGTAATAAGGTGGTTCCATGACAAACGTCCCCAGGACTTTGCTAAGCGTATTACCGACATCTTATTAAAGCTTCTGGTTTAAAGTAAAATTAAATAATATTTAGGTTCTATAAACTATGTACATAAATTTAAAAAATATACTAAATCTTAAAATCATATCGTTATTGCAAATTAGTTTTATTTTGTGGAATACATTAGAGAATGTGATTAACAATGTTACACATTTTCATTACACTGAAGACAGAGTTCTTTATTAATAAGAATTAATAAAAATATTTATGTCAAAAAATAATATTTTTAAAGTCTATTAATTATTCTTAATTTTTGTAAATATTTTTCTATAACAATATTAATATATGTCATTATGTAATTAGAAAATAACAAACAAGAAGAGACTAAATTGCAGTAACGGTGTTATTAAAATATATAAATATATTATTTATACGTATTTAATGATTGTCCAATTAAAATTAAATATTGTTTATTTAAATCATAAATTGTAAATTAATATCTTTTTATGATTTTGATGTATACAATACAAAACGAAAATGGTGGTTAACGAATTGTCAATAACAGGTGAATTTTCGTAGTTTTATAAAACTAACGAACATTCCCGAAAAATAACAATTATACCTTCAACGTCAATATAAAGAATTTTGTTCAGATCAACAGGTCAAATTAAAAGAATTAATGAGTGATAGAACAAAACAAAAGATATAATGAATTGTGCTATTTTGTGTCTGAAAGAAAGTTATCAGTAAATTTATAGAAATAAAATAATTGTGCTCTAAAAAGATGAAGGTTTGCAAATTACGCAACAAATATTAAATAAAATTCCACATATGATTCACATCAATGATTATGTTTATTAAATATTTTGCTTGATTGCCCATGAATTGAAAGTACACGAGATCCGATGTATCTAATTTTTTTGTAATTCGTTTCCGAGAAAGCTTATATAAGCGTATAATTTTCTATTTTTGTAGAATGGTTGTCTTTGAAGAAAATAAAAAAGCATAATACATCTTTAAGAATGTTTTATAAAATTTATTTCAAATATTACTTTTACGTTTATAGTCTTGTTTCGTTATAGGGATTCACCCTATTGAAAGTTTGAAATTATAATTAAAGTATTTAAATTTTCATCAGATTGATAATTTTAATAAAAAAATCTTAATTTTCTAAATATCTAAGGGACATAATTTAATAAAAAAAATAAATTTTAAATTTTTTGCATAGTAATTATACTTCTAAATTGCATTACAACACTTTATTATAATTTCTTTTACAATCACTTTATTGAACGTATACCCTAATAATTAATTACAAATAACTCTTACCCTTTATCGCGCTAATAAAGGTTTAGACGCGCGATTAATACCTCTGATTTATCGCACTCGACATTCGTTTGCGATCGTGCGCGCAGAACTGTTTCCTCACTTTTTCCTTTTTCATTTATTGGTTTTATCTTACTGTTAAATGCAATGCTAAATAACTTATACCTTAAACCAGGTCCAAAAAAAATCTGAAATTTAATTTCAAATTTTCCGTCTCACGTCCACACAACCATCGACAATCAGTCACCCTTGATTCCTCTCCTTAACAGCACGTACGTAATCTTCCAACTTGGCTCCATCTAAAAAAACGCATCTCCTCTCCAGCGCTCACATCTTCGACCTGGGCGTGAGGTAAAAATTCCACGTTTCAAGCACCTTCGGATCACTGCTCGCGAGCTTCTCCAAACATCCGACATCTACAAAGCAACAAACAACCCATCAAACCAAGCCACACACTCGAAAAAACGATCGCACAATCCAGCACCTACCTCCAGTCCTCACGTACTCCATAACAGGGCTTCTAAGTACCCTCGCCGGCACGGCCATGTTGAACCTGGGATAGAGGGTGGCTACGTCGCCGCCAGCTGTGACCGCGTTCGACACGATCAGCCCAAGCATCTCGCCTGTGTGGCAGTCGACGACGGGTCCGCCGCTCGCGCCGCTTTGAACACAACAGGTGGTTTGGAGCATGCAGCTGGTTAGCCGGGAGACGACGCCCAGGCTGCAGGAGGCCGGTGGACGCGGGAAGAATGGGAAGCCAGCTGTTAGGACTCGCCTGCCTGAGAAGAAGATAGAAGTTAAGTGGTTAAGGTTTGTGAAGCAATGGATAGGACATTTTTTTTTGTGGTCTTGTAAGGAAAAAATTTGCAGATATTTTTTAGAGATTTTCACTTTAAGATTATGTAGTGGTAATCATGTAAAGATAGAAATTTACAAAATTCTGCAGAAATTGCCTCAGATAACTCTGCCTATTTGTAGGACAAAACAAAATTTTATTTTTTGTAAAGATTGGAAAGTCAAAGTAAGTGATCAAAATATCCATTACCCTGTAACACCATGTAAAAGATAATATCCCAGTTGTAACGAATTAATAAAAAAAAACACTTTTGCGGGACGTAAAATCTTTACGTCCTGCTTATGCGAAAATGACATTTTCGGGAGAAATATTCAACATTTCGCCCGCTTTTCAAGGCAGAAAAGTGACCATTATAGTTGAGTCGGGAGTAAAATAATTTTTTACAAGGTGTGTCAGCGCTTAGATTTCGGCCATTTTTGTATAAACCGGCTGTCGGAACAGTTTCCCCGAAATTTATTACGAACTATCTTTAATAAAATGCTATTAATAAAATACTCAGAAATATTATACATGAAATATTTCTTTAAAAATGCAAAAATTTCTAGCAAGGCAGTGTTCCTTGAATATTGGCAGCTTACTCCCATTATATCGTTAAACTCATTGTCACGCATGTTACAAATATAAACAGCAAACACAGCCGTACAACTAAAAGAAAGTGAGAAAGAGCGCTCCCCCGCACAACAACAAACAACTTTTCATCGCAAGCCAAGCCGTAGGAACGATTACCGCAGTCCTTCGAGTCCTACTTCAATTGAAGCGTCGTTCCTCGTCAATTCCATCCTCTCTTTACCTACTTCTGATCTCTTTCTATATCCCCGATCCACTAGCGCGTACGCGCTCTATATTATAGATCCATCCCTCGCGCGCTCGCTCAATGAACGTCAAACGATGAGCAAGCCGCGATGATGATGAGCTCATCGCCATAAGCGAATTGAATCGCGCTCTTTTTCCGCGTCTTGACCGCGCGATAGGACTATGTATATAGGAGTGTTATGACTTTAAGCTTGTGGAGCTAGTGCTGACGTGCGGTGCGATATAAGAAACGACAATACGCACGATTTTTTTAGGCTTTTTCTTTTTTTTTAAGTTTGATCGATAGCGATTGAGCAAGGGTATTATTATCAGTGGTTATTGTACGATAATAGTTGCGTTTGGTAATCGGTGCAACGAGGATTTGTATGCTAATCTTTAACGACACATCTCGAATGTTGATCTCTTGGACAATATCCTCGATAAAATACGAATTGAACATAGGTACTTGCTATTAAAAATTTCTGGGAAACGGATGTTGATGAGATTTTGAAGTAGCATTCTATGTAGGAAAAGATAATATATGTATATATATTGTGGACGCTCTTAATTATTAAAATATTTTCGACTATCATTTATAATAAAAAAAAAATTGTCCCTTAGTCTCATAAAACAAATTGTAGTTGTAAATCGTTGTAACTGAAATTTGTAATATAACGATATACTTTCCAATTGTTAAATAATAATCTTCAGTTTAAAAATAAATTTAATAATAGTTATGACTATGATCTATCGGAAGAATATACCTTAAAGAACCTAACTATATCTATTTTGACTGTGTATCTATAAATTACAGTCAAATTCCGGGAAAACGATTTCAAGGAAAAATAAAGAGTTATCAATAGAAAAAATCCAAGCTATATTTTAAAATTTTAAAGTTTAAACTAAATAATCAAAACTTAACCTCTTTTTGTTATAGTTACTTGCTAATAAGATCTGATTCATTAAAAAAAATAAAAAATTTGAAAAAAATAATCGAAAAATGACATAAATAATTTAAAACTCCTTAATCTTGATTATAAAAGCCTATTTCTTAATAAGCCTTTTTTGCTACAGAAGAAAATCTTCAAAATTCATTCAGAATTGACCTCTCTCCATCAGTCGCCAATCAAAAAAAAAAAAACCCAATGAAAAAAAAATCTACCTTTTTCAGGCTCATTCAGCGCTAGTGGCAGGGCTCTCAGCTCATTATGAGGCCGCTCCAGCCTAAGCACGGCCACGTCGTAGGGCTGACCATCCCGCGTCCTGTAGGTAAGTCGCGCCCATGTCTCCTCTCTTCCTAGCGGCAGCCCGACCTTCACGCGGCTGCCCGGCGCCTGTAAATGTATGTCCAAATGTCGGGACTAGCTTTATTGCAGTTTTGGAGTAGGCGTAGACATTTTTTAATAGAGCGCGAGGAATTCGGGAATTAAAGCGGTTATATACTTTTGGCTAGACTTGCCTATGGGATTAAGTGCCGGTGGGTTTATGGGCTTATGGCCGAATGCTCGCGTACGCAAGCATTTTAACGTTCATTTGGAAAAGATTTTGAAGCAGGCAGCGATAGATGAAAAATTTTTGAGGATTACCTCGCGAACCACATGGGAGCAGGTGACAATGGTGCCGCTGGGCACATCGACAACGACCCCGGTGCCCCAGTCCGAGCCACACTTCACCACGACCACGCTTCTGTCCAGAAAATCTGAAACTTATCAAGAACGATTTTGCTGTAGAATTATAGAAAAAAGTCACTTCACGACTACTGAATTCAGATGCTTGTCTGACCACGTACGGACATTATCTACTGATGTGGATTTTTTACTCTACTAACTTATTTTCTCTGATTAAAACAAATATTTCCTTCAAATCTAATGAAGTACTCAAGTATATTTTTAAGCTACTACCTGGCAGACGTAACTTGTTTTCGGTGACGCTCCTCGTTAGATCAACGACGTTGGTCAGCGAGCTTCTATCTGGTGTCCCCAGTATTTCGCCGAGGCAGGCTTGTAAATTAGCTGCGAACGTGTAGTCGACCCACTCGCCGCGACACCAGCTCAGCGCCGCGATCACCACGCCGCAGATTCGTCGGCTGCCTTCTCTAAATATCAAGAGCGAATGTAAAATGAAGGCTCTGTTGAAGAGTCTTTGTTTTACATTGCAATTTTTTTTTCTTTTTGTTTTTTTTTTACATGTTAAAAGTTTACTAAAACTATGATGAAGAACTTCATTTCAACTTGTGAACATTAGCTTGACGATTAAGGCATGCTCGACTAAAACGGATATAAAAATTAACGATCTCTATATTTTACTTTTTATTAAGCATGATCTTTAAGAGAGTGACTTATGTTTTCGTCATTGCAATAAATAATGTTTATTAATGTTCTCGAAATCTCCTCGACGGATTTTGATGAAATTTTTACAGGTATCTTGCCTTGCTGAAAGACGTTTACAATCTCAATTTCAGCTTTACTGACATACTTTCAGGAGATATCACATACGTTTAAATATTACTAAAAATACATTTTTTAATAAAATTATTAAAAATCTTTTGAATCTAAATGTAGATCTAGAAAATGTATAATATAAAAGTTGTAGAGTTTTAAAATATATATCTTTTCTTTTTTATAAGTTTTGATCAAAAATCGATTTTTATGACAATTTTTATAAAAGTTTTAGATCACTAAAAATAAAAACTTTTTTTTTAATAAATTGATTTAAGCTATGTGACAAATAAGTTGCGCCTAGTAGAAAGGTAGTTTTGTTGTAAAAGTCAAACCGTTAGTTTTATAGATTTTAAATGAAATTAAAATTTACTTTTAAGATTTAGAAGTGATAAATTAATGAATGCTTGATATTTTTTATATTTTGTTTATGTTAAAATTGTGAATTATTTTAATAATTTTTTACATAATTGAAATCATCAAAATCAAAAACTAGTCTAATTATTCTCGAGTCAAACCCACGGAGCTTTATACCACTCCTTACTTTATTTTTTCGCATTCAAATATCCCACGAGTTATAACTTAAACTGATCTAAACCAACTCAAACCGCTTTTTAATTCTGCAAGCGATCGAAATTCACGAAACACACAGTTCATCTATACACATCCAAAACGCACTGACACAAAAATATATCTTATCAAAAAATATACTCAACGGCTCGTCAACGAGAAAAAGCGGGGCGCCCTCGCAGCCAGGCACGGCGTTGGCGTCCGTTAGGACGATGCAGTCGGCTTCTCCTAGGACGTTGCTGACCACACCCCGCGATATAGAGTCCAGAAAGACGGCGTTGCCGAACGGCGCCGATTCGATTTCTACTATTGAACCTCGCCTTGGCTTTGGCAGATGTCTTGAGTAGAAATCGCTGAGATGAGATTAAGTGAAATTAGCGTTTCATTGCGAGCGATTTTTTGTGGTATTTTTTTTAAGGGTTTAAAGATGAGGGATGCTTGAACGGTTGGATGTTTTAGAGTACTGCTAGTTTGGGAGGGTTATTTTCTACGGAATGATTTAAGGAGATTTCAGTTACTTTCTTAAATTTTTAGTTAAAATATGTGTTGTTGTCCGGAAACTATAATTACACTAATAAGGAAACCTTCGAAGGTGTACCGATATGTGATGTCTTTCCTTGAAAACTACAAGGAAAGACATTACATATATGGGAGTTCCTTACTACACTGGCAAGTTTATTTAATAATGAATAATAAACACTTTTGTATTTAAAACTACTAAATTATGTACTCTTTATCGAAAAATTTTATCATATCGTAAAGGTTATTTTTACGCTTATCTTTAAGAATTTGTTATCATGCAACAAAAAGATTCGTATAAAGATATCTTAATTAAAACTTGAGATATTAGGAAAAAATAATTGTCACGTATTTACTTTTCAATTTTTTTAACACATAAGTTTTAAGAAAATCGAAGAACACCACCTAGAGAGCTTCCCTTACGAGATAAAATCAAATAAAAAATTAAAGATTCAAATTCTAACATGTAGAATAAATCTAAGTTACGTTATTATATAATTATTGTTCAGTAGCTCAAACTCAAGCTCACACATTTCACAAAATCATCATCATATATTAAACACAAAACAGAATATGAACCATTTCATCCAACCTTACCTAAGAACTCTCTTAACATCAACAGCGTCATTATCCTCGATTCTCGCGTCGCTCTGCACCCTCAGCAGGAGAAAAATCGATAGCAGCGACTTGTCGAACTTGGAGACCTTCTCGAAGCTCCACGAGAACAGCAGGTCATTGAAGGTCCGACGCAATAGCCGGCATCTCCACACGACTCTTAACGAGCAGTCTTTCTCCACAATTCCCGTCCGTTTCGATCTACGACCATAATGAATTTCAGCCTCCCCATTGATTACATCTCTGTAATATAGCAACCAACGCACGAATCCTTTTACCTCGAGGTATCGTCGGCGACGTTGCCGTTGAACTGTACCCTGAACCTGATGGGCTCGGTGACTTTGCGAGGCAGAACCGTCAGCTCCTTCTCCAGTTTTCTCTGGTTGGCTATGAGAAAATCACGGATGTCACTGGAAGTGCCTTCGCAGAAGTCTGGTGACAGCAACGAGCCGTGGCTAAGGATCCAGTTGTCTGATAGCAGGATACCTGAGATCCCGAAAGCACCTGATGAACTATCCTCTTTGGTTGGAATGCGGGTTACCAGGACGCTGCGGAGTTGCATCGTGATGGTTTAGTGAGCTGCGGAGAGGAAGATTCAATGGGAATGTTAATTTAGATGCAATAGTGTAATGATGGTGGATTTGAGACTTGTATTAGAAAGATAACAAAGGTTGAGAAAAGGTTTATAAGAATGTAAAATATGTTTGATGATGTGTCGATTTTGATTGGTTAAAATAGTTAATTTATTATTCTTGGCGCTATATACTATACTTCACGTTTAAAGTTTAAGAAGACTTGTAAAATTGGTACTTATTCTATAGCAGCATTCTATTGTTTATAAGATGAGATTACATAGGAACATTACAATTGAAAAGCCAAGGGAAACAAGTACCATTTTAAAACATTATATCATTTAATTTTATTAAATAGAGCATAATATTCAGTAAATGATTTTGTTAGATAATAAATTTTCGCTTTGAATGACCATAGAGGGAAGATATGTCATTATGACCGTATGACGCTAGCTTCATTGGAAACCAATTAACACTTAAAAAAATTTGTACAAAAAGTCACTTATATACCTTTTAGTTTTTCAACGCCTTAATTCTCTAATATACCTATCTATTATTGTATTAACTATTCAATATAATTTCTTATTTTTTATTTTATAGAAAAGCCATAAGAAACAACAAAAAAAAAATACTATATGTCATAAGCAGACACACTTCAATCATCAACCATATTATCCGCCACCGTCGCTCGCAGTAAAACCATTTAAGCACTCCAGAGCTCTCCCGCTCTGTATTCGCAAATCGGCTTGATATATAAAAATTACTCGAAATTTCCAGATTCGAAACTGCGCAGGAGAAGTTCCGAGCTGCTACATCAGCGCACAAAAATAGAGAGAATCGAAGAAGAAGACGCGGAGCTTTGGTATAACGCGTCTGTGTACCATATAGCGTTACGCTCGTACGTCACGATTCCCAGTAACCTGCAATGAGGCGAAGAAAGAGAGAGAGAGAGAGAGAGAGAGAGAGAGAGAGAGAAAACGAGAAGAAAGAAAAAGGGAAAAAAGAAAACGGCTGCGGGCGGGCGAAAGAAACAACGACGAGCAGCGCGGCAATAATCAAAATGTTCGATCTTGATTGGACGCCTCCAATTCCCCTCAATTTATATCGCCGAGCTCGCGCGCGCGCGAGCCTACCGCAGATTAAGTCTTCTTTGCGCTCTGTGCTCCTTGTAAGCTATATGGCTGGAAGCTATGTGGCTGTGTGTGTAGGTGAATGTGTGGCTGGGTGCGAGTGTTTGTATGCGAACGTGTACGGACGTTTTCGTTACAAAATTAAAGGGAATTTCTGTGGATTATCCTTGGAACGGTGGGTTTTTCTGGCTTGCATCAGAGCTGTACGTTTTCTGATGAAGTACTTTTGGACATATGAGTCAATGATGTGTAAAAGAATAAAAGGAATTATGTATTTTGTTTGATTCATGAGAAAATCTTCTGTATCTGATTATAAACTATCCACGACCTTTGTTGCCAAAAT
>UELX01004434.1:0-17848 GCA_900480035.1 Eupelmus urozonus
ATGTATACTCGCACATGGGCTTTTCCTATGCCTGACAGGGGAAATCGCCCTGTCGCACATAGAGAATATACATGCTTGGTATGACATGTGTTTTTCACCTGAATACTTCTCTCAGTGTATACGCCAGTTCACACAATGTAGGTATACATGGCAGGCCTATAGGCGGTTGTGTCTCGCGGCTTGTGTGTGCATGCGAGTATGCAGAGGTGCGGGGCAGTCCGATTCAATTTTCTCTTCGATGCACGGGGTAATTGCCGCTGCCGAAGGATAATAAACGGTGATGGTGTATTGAGGTATTTTTGAATGGTATAGTGGTTTAGTGATTGTATATAAGGAAAAATTAGATGGTTTAAAAAATTGTGAGAGCAAATATTCGAAGCGCGGTTATTACAAATAGTATTTTCAAGCTATGAAAGTAGATCAGGCCTATAAAGTGATGTTCGTGGATGGTCGGAAAAAATATCGTATATTGGATAGGAGTGTGTATGTTTACGAGTTTTTACGCTCACGCGGATATAGGGTATGTGAGGCAAAGTTATAGATTTTCAGATTTTCGTGTTCTTTTATCTTTCTATTTGATTATTCATCGATGAAAATATTTACATATTCATTAAGCTGTAAAATTTTTCAAAGAATCTTTCTTTTACCTATTATTTACATTTTACAAGTTGATAGAATAGAAAAATGCATTTTTCCAAAATTATTTATATACACAAAGGTAAAGGGGCAAAGTTACAATCTTGTATAAAGATTTTTAAATAAAGCTGGGTTTTTTGACTTCTTTATTCAATTAAATGACATTATATTTAAATATATGTTACTAATGTTTTTTTTTGCTAAATCTCTTTTTAACAAATAGCAAGACAGCTCTGACTATAAATTAAATAATTTTATTATCTTACAAATAGTATACAGCAGTTCACATTAGTCAAAATAATAAATACAAACGTTATTTACGCTCTGCTACTTTAATCCTTTACCCACAAATCCTTCCTTATGATTTCATATATTCATCGGTGTACTTATTCATCCGCAATAACGTTTGAAGAATATAATTTGCCATTCATATTGAAATCGCTGTGAAACACGCTCTCAAACGAAGGATTTTTTATTTTTATAATCCGAATTTGCATTTTTATTCTGAGAACGACGCGCGGATTGAAAGCTGCTACGCGTGGTTATAAATCATTTCCGCACTCGTTTGATGACTACTTACCGCGCCAGTAAAACAGATTTATTAACAATTTCACGGGATTATTAATAATGCAATTTGACATGGGAAAGGTAATCTCATGTTTTTGTTGCGGTATGAAAAGACTTTAAGCTTTGAAAACACGAAAACAAACTAGGCGAAGTGAAAAAGTTATGAAATATGCGGTGTTTTTATAATTATTGAAGTTTGTTAAAAAGTTTGGTAATTTTTTAAGCTGTACCTCAGTCTGTTATGACTTTTTAATAATACAAAATTTATAAATCCTTTGTTTTCATGTAATTACATTCCTTGTCATGTAATTTTAGTGATAAAAGTATCATATTAATGAAAAGCGCATATTTTATTTCGTATTTAGTTACAAAAAGATTCAGCTTAATAATTAAATGGATTTATTCTGAATTTAAAATAATAATTTAGTTTCAGACAGATTTTTATTATGAAATCCTATTTGTGAAAAATTCGTCTAGCTGCTAACGGACATTTTTATCAGTATATCCCACGTGAATCACTAAAATTCCGCGTCGTATAATATCGATCATAATTAAACTTGTCACCAATATCAAGCTGTTAATGACTTTTAATAAATATTCGTCCATAATAAATTTCGATAGAAATAACATTTTGCCGCTAATGAAATGTATAAAAATCTTCTTATCATAAGTTGACCTGATTACCAAATGACTATTTGAGTCAGTGCACATCTTAAATCTTTTAATGCGCTTTTTCTGATAAAACTTATATCTTGAATAAATTAATTATAGATTTCATTATGAAATCAGATTATTTGATTCATTTTTTCACTGAAAGTAGATATTGCGTTGAATAATAATTGTCATAAGTAATATTATATAGTATGAGATGTTAACATCTAACCGTCCTTTGTTTAAAAAACAGCTGTTATCTTGATACAATAAACTGAAAAAGATTCACCCATTTTATTTAGCTTGACGTGGTAAATACTGTTCACGACAAAAAAAAATGCAATTAGGTATATACGTGAGGTGTTGCGTGACATCATAGTTTAATCATAGTGATCCTTGTGTGTACCTAGTTGAAACCTTCATTTGCGTGTAACGTTTAACTTTAATAGCACCATATTAATAACACTGAACAAAACAGAGGAAAAAGAATTTTCACATTGTTGTAAGAACATAATTGACTGAGCAACGTTTAAAATATCCTCTTTGACTTAGCGTTTTCCTTCTCAAAAAGTAATCCGATTTTTTACAATACCATTTTAGAAAGTGCAGAGGCCCTTAGAAATCGCTGTTAAAAAGCCGTTCTTCTGGAGCACGGAGAATGAGCGGAAATTACGGAAAAAGCTAAACGAGAGCTGCTCTTGTCCTCCTCGCACTTTAGGGCCTCGGCTCATTCTTTCACGGCACCTCGACCCTTTCTTATTTCGAGAAACAATGGCGAAATCACTTTTGTACGGCGTTACTCGGCGAATTCCGGAAAATGCCGAGGAGGATTGCATTGTGCTAGGTTCGGGAGTTGGATTCTAGGGTACATACTTTAAGCGTGCTGCTGGTTTTTAATTATTATATTTTTAATCGTATTGTTATTTATATGTTGACTGCAGTGAATTGTAGAGTGACTATAATATTGTTATTTCGATGTAAAGTGAATATTTTTCTAAACTCAGAAAAAAAATTAAATTTTAAATTTAATCAAAAAATTTTTTTAATTTTAAAGTTTTTTAATTTTTTTTTTTTCTTAATTTTATCCAAACAAAATGAATATTGTTTTTAGTGTATAGTATAGAGTATCCTTTCATTTCATAACTCGATTTTGATATATCAAAGATACTTTTTAATGAGTTATTCTTAAAACCTACGTAAAATCATTTTAAAATAATTTTACAAATGTTTTATACACGAAATAAATAATTTGATTTTGACAATTACATACATCTAATTAACTGCTGCAGCTTCATTAGTGTTGCAAAAATCGTGATAATGACAATCTGACTTATTTAGCTGCCATAAATATAGTAGCAATTGTAGTAATTGGCTTAATTATAACATTTTGTAATCTCAAAAGAGTTACAATTAATAGCTAAGGCAATTAATTTTGTTATTATTTCAATGATAAATTTCATCCGGTATAAAGATAAAGTTATAAAATAATGATCGTACAAGATTTTATAATACTCAAGAAAAATATTGTATAAAAATCAATAATAAATAAAGATAAAAGTTGCAAAGTTAATAAACTTTTATAAAGTTTTATGAAACATTCTTTCTCTCTCTCTCTTTCAAATAATGAATACCGAACATTCAAACCTTTACATACCACAATCGATTACCGTTCCTCAATACCGTACGCTACATCCACACAATAAAACACCAAAATTCCGCGAAACTTTTATTTTCCAATATCTCTTACCATCACAATACTCTTAAAACCTCACCCTGCACGCATTCCAACTCCCTCACACACGCACTAACTACATCATTCGCAACAATAAACTGCCCTCTCCAAATACCCACCCTCACTACAGCCTTCAGCAAAAAAAAAAAACCAACCAGACAGACAAAACCAAAGCCCGAAACTTCCGACTCGCTAAGTAGAACAACCAGCAAATACCTCTCCCATTTCAATTTTTGCATCGCGCGCTGGCTTAATTGGAATTTAATGACGGAGCGCGAGCTGTGTCTGCGTGTATACACAGACCCGCTGGCTCGGAACGAAATCGCTTTCTATCTCCGTGAATGGGGGGAGGCCGCGATTTTTCAGAGCGTGCTGGATTTTATTTTCAAGGTCGAGGCCCCGCCCCGGGAGTTCGAGGCTTTTTTTCTTTCTTAACGGGCTGCGAGGGTAGTTGGCTTTGTGGTTTATGGGCCGACTGATGGTTTATTAGGTCTATACGAATTTCTTACGACGTCCTTTTTACTGCCGCGCTCTGCTGAAGAAAGGTTCTAATAATGGAGTTAATTTTTGACTCGATAGGACCGGGCTATCGCTCTTTATATTAAGATGGAGTGTTCCAGTTTAACGAGCTTATGGCCTGGACTAACAATTTCAATTTGCGGTCTTTCGGCGGCGTTTTTCCGTTGCTTTCGGAAATTCGATTTTCAGGCCGACATTGAAACCGAACGTGCTTTGTCACTGTTACGCGTGCGATATCGTCGGGAAAGTTGAAATTGAGTTTCTTGGATAGCGCTTTTTACGGAAATATCAAACTTTTCAGGTACACGTAACAATCGATCGATCTTCTAAACACACTCCAATCAAAACTGTATACAGACAGATTCGCTTGACAATTAAAAAACAAACGAAACCATAATGCTCATTACAACGAACAGACCTTATATGCTTATCTCAGCTGCAGTTGGTGTTTTGAGTGGCCCTTTTCAGGGTAACAAAGAGGCAGGCATATAACTTTAACATGCGCTCGTGGCGGCGTTGCTAATAGTCGGCACAATTAACATACGTCGCTCCGTGAGTACAGATTGCTCCTGATACGCTTCAATTTAACTCCGTTCCGGGTTGCTCAAAGGTACTTTGTTCGCCGGATAATGCGTGCACCGCTATATCACCGTGAATTATTACAGGCCGATGTTTTGACGGCTGTATTAGTTTTAAGCTTTGTAATAGCGGGATTTAAGGTGGTTGATTATACTCTCAGGAAATGTTTAAATAATGTATTTTACATGCGTTAGGTATAAATTCAGGGGTTAAGTATCGATCAAGGGTTGAGTTACTATGGCGGGTTTACAGCCCTTTAAAGGTTAATATCAATATTAGGTGGTTTACGTTCTCGCAAAATTATATTGGTTTTGCCTAAATTTTGCTCGAGGAAACAATGAGCGAAGCTGCACTTTACTAGTTAACTTGTTAACTATATTATTTATGAATATACAGTTCAAATTTGAGCAAAGTTATCCAAAGAACTTTGTAGGTGAAACTTATAAATTTGAATAAATAGAATAAAAGCAGCTGCCTTTGTCAGCTAATTCACGACAAATATTCCTTTTGCAGTAATCTATTCATAAATCTAACATCGCACCTCAACTATTTCAAGTATATAATTCAAGCGAAAACAATAGAAAAGTAACGACAGACAAGCAGAGCACAGCAGCAAATTGTACCCAACAGAGCCACTATAAATATCAAATAAACTCTCTCAGCCGAGCCGCCTCTCAGAATTCATCATCCCGAAACTAAGCAAAGAGAAACTGCCGAGCTAATTAAGAAACGTCACCGCGCACCCCGAGACTCCCGAAATTTCACGGCGAAATTGAAAACAAAAGCCGCTTCCTCCCGGCGTCAGAATCGCCGGAGATCCTCCGGAAAGCCAGGAGAGCTCACTACAGTCACGGAAAAATACTTCCGACTATATACCATCCCGCACGGCGAAAATTACAATATAGCCCAGCCTCGAGGGGGGCAGAGAGACGAAATTGATATGCCAGGGCGTGACTCGAATTCCGGCTGGGGCGGAGGTTATTGTTACCATTGTAAGCGCGACGATGTAGTCCCGATCCTTCGGCCGACATTTCGCCTGCTGAGCCAGTGCTGACAAAGGGGGCTGGCCCGATATATATAGTGGTGTGGTTGCTGGTTAGAGGAGCGTGTGTGTAGGGCACTGGCTCGATTGGGATGTGCTGCGGGGTGATATAGTGATGAGGGCTCAGGGAGTGAGGGAGATGAGGGAATAAGGGAGGAGGATGGGTTGGTGGGCTGGGTGATTATGGGGGTGGGTTAGAATTGTTTAGTTGGGGGGTTTGGGCGCTGGGTTATTTTTTTTTTAGTGGGATGATTATTTGGGGAGTTTTTTAATTATGTATTTGTAGTGGTTGTAGAGTAAATTTACGAGGATGAAAGCGTAGAGAGGGGGAGTAATAATTAATGAAATGTATTATTTTATTATGAATTTCATGCAGGTTTTTCATATTAAAACATACTGCAAGTAGTATATTCAATTAATTGCGATTCCATATTCCAAACTGTATAATTATTTTAATTTAATAATTATTTTATATTTATTATCTTACTCTTTTAAAATAACTTTTTAATATGCGAATCCACGCGTAAAAACAAAATTTTTTGTCGGTAAACAGATTAAATTCGGGCACAAAAAATCCTAAAAAGTAAATAAAGATAAGCCCGCAAAAACTACCGAATGCATTTTCAAAGTGCATTCATCAACTAAATTAGATTTCCAATATTGCGACCCTCAAAAATAGAAAAATTAAAAAGTTTTAATTTAATTAAAATGCATTTACAACAGCTAAGCCTCTAAAAAGACCATTGCGTGCTTCCAATACTCTTATTACGAAAATGAAGGATCGATTTTCGCAGGCTTTTCGCTCACCGCACGTCTCCACAAAGGATTCCGTGAGCAATTTCGAATCAATTTGACGCTTTGCTCGCCTCGTTACAGCAGAGTCGCACTTCAACCGATTATTGATCTATCTGTCAGGTCTACAAAGTTAACTCGCCGCTAACGATGATCAGTTATGAGCTTTCGAATTTCGAGTTCTATGGACTGTAAATTGCTGTGGGGCGTTTTGCGAGGCGGGACTTTGAGGTGTTTTGGTGTCTGATTGTCAACGTTTATTTTCTTTATGAGGTATTTGGAATTAATATGAGTTATTAAATAATATATGCGTACGAATAACTCAATAATAAATATGTATATTTATTAATTGAATACCTAGATAAGTAAGCAAACAGTTGTAAATATAAATGTTAAAATTTCCGTTATTCCGAGATGCTTATTATCAAATGCTTTTAAAATCATTTAAAATTTTAATACATGAATATAGTGTTATACTCAACAACGCTTAAAATTTCTATCATAAACATACATCACAAATACACATAAACCCACAACACAGCCCTAAATTTAATAGCACCACTTCAGAATCACAAAATAAGTACCTCACCCCCATTTAAAGATCCAAACAGTCGAATCGTAAAATCGTAAAACCACTCGAAAAGCTCCGCAGAAAATTGCATCGCTCTCGCCACCGAAATTATCGTCGTCCCCCTTTTTCCCTCCTGTCCAATATACATACATACACGTCGCTCGGCTTTTTCTCTCCTCTCCACGCCAGCGCGTCGCATTAATTTCCATCTCGCCGCCCACTCTAGCATCGGTGCATATTCCACTCTGTACTTTTTTTTTGTTTTCGTCTTTTTGCAGTTCGGTGAGATAGTTTTTCAATTTCGCCGCGGCCGAGCTTTTCTTTATTAAAAACTCAGGCGAAATTGAAGGCGAAGTTTGGACTGTTAACATTGACAGTTCAAATCGGCTGGATGGTTTAGGCGTGCGAGTGGATGCGAGGCAATTTTTGTATGTTTTTTAGGAGAAGAGGAATAATGGAAATGTTGGTTTTGGGGAGGTTACTTTAATTTAGCGTGTGTACGGAGTTTTGTGATTTTTAGATGTTTTTGGACTGTTTTGAATGTCGAGTAAATGTGTGTTTGAAATGTGTAAAAGATATTAGATTTCTGTGGTGTGTTGTATGACAAATGCAGGTTATAAATAAAAGTGTCTGTAATTTTTAAAATAAGCTTTTTTTCTTAAATTTATGTCATTAACAGATAAGCATTTTTTTTGTATTTACATACTTTCTTTATTAAAATGAAATTAATTACTTTACGAGTAATGCTTATCATATTCAATCTTTTTTTAATATCGTTGATTTGAGTTTAGTAAAAACGTCAAATAATAAATATTAATTTATTCATCAACTTTACCGTAATTAAAAACTAATGGAAAATGCATTATTGAATTTTGCTTGTACAGAGCTAGCCATATTACTTGATGCACTTCCTTAATGTTCTCCGAAGACTCTTCGGCGACTCTCTACCCTTACTAGATTTCTATTGTATTATACAGGATTCAAATTTCGTATAACAATAGACGCATTTAGTAGAGTCTTGGCCAGTAAGATGTGATTACGTTTAACAAGAGTCGATTCATATCTAAGCTGGCTTCTCAACTACGCTTTACATAAGCAAGCTTTTAAGCTTGCTTACCAGTGGCATTTACACCTTTTGAATGACGAGTGAATGAAATAAAAAAATTATTTTTTTGTTTCTTGTTATTATTTTTTTATTAATTATTTGTTTTGTATTTGTTTGTTGCATGAGTAGAGAATAGTTTATACAATTTAATTTTTATTTTTAAAATACTTAATAAGGTGACCACAGGTGTCTTTCTTTTTAATCGTTTTGTAATTATTACGAACTGTATTTTTTAATTTGAAAATGTTTTTTATTTTTAAAGTTTTCCATCATTTGAAAGGCTTCAAAAAATAGCGGAAGACTTGAAATTTGAAAAATTTTATAAATTAAAAGTTTAATTGAAAACTGAGAAAAGAATTTCCGTTTAAGATACCATAACTTCGAAAGTTTACATCTTACCTTACTCTTCAGTATTTTATATTTTACAACTATTTTGAAGGTAATAGAATGATGGAAAACTTTTAAACAAACGTTTATCAAATAATTAACAAATAATTATATAATTTACAAGTTACGAAATGTCGAAAGGGAGAGGTCTTTAAAGGATATTATATAACTATTCTTGAATTTTTCTAACTGAGAAATAGCGGGAATGTATTATATGCTCATAATAAAATTCTAATCCAACCCTTTTTTAACGTTTCTTTAATAATACCAGATCAAAATAAAAAAATAATCTAATAAAAATTCTTTTGACACCTAGGATGGAGTCATCAGGCGAGCCCACTTCGTCTATCCCCGTTTGATCCTCGACCCCCCTTCCCCTCTTGAGGAGGAGGAGTGTTTAAGGAGGTGCGTCCCCGTGCGTGATAATCGAGGAGGCTCAGAATGGCGAATACGGCCCACCTCGTGCGCCGGCAGAGCTCGCGCGATCTCAAGCCCCAGAAGAGCGTCGATAAGCTTGAGATGAAGGAGATGCGCGGCCGGCTGGTCGTCGAGAATCGCAAGAGCAACGTCACTGCCAATTACGGGGCCACCAATGCGGCGTTCGAAGACTCCAGTCCCAACACGAAGGTGAGCTTGCGATTCTGTTTTACCGACTGCCAAGCTATATGCGCGTGCTTTTATCCACAGTCTACATTACCGGCGTTTTAGAATTTTATTTTTTATCGATATTCAAAGCGAAAAGAATTAATGACTTTATAAAATGATTTTGAAATGTTGTTTAAATATAAATAAGCTACTACATAACTATATAAATTCAATTTACAATGAATTGCTTTGAAAACATTAGTAAAACCCTCCAAAAGGGTCGAACTGAAAAAAACTCATGTTCAGCTCACGCAGCCCAGCAACGCGCATCCCCCGCAAGACAACGGGCTATCAATATCACAAATCATTAGTCACAGCGCCAGCTGCTGCCAACACATACCCAACTCGCGTCCCAAATTCGCCCTGACCGTCAAACTTTTCTTCCCCAACACCACTCGACTCCTCCCCCATTATCAATTACGTCGCACCCTTCTCTCCCCCCATAAAAAAAAAATACAAACCCCAACCCCCGGGTCATCACTCTCACACTGCGGCTTTGCTTTTCACGCTTCGCTCTCGGTCATCCGCACGCAACTCAGCCGTCGCCGTTCGATGTTCAGAGCAAGGTGACAGCCGGCGAGTCAGCGGTGGCGGCGCTCGTCGTCGGCGCCGGCAGCGGTCCACCAGGAGGCGGCGGAGGAGGCGGCAGCAAGCTGGGCAGCAACGAGGGCAAGGGGATATTCAAACCCGAGGCCGGGGAGGACGAGCGCGAGAACTGGGACAGCAAGCTGACCTTCCTGCTGGCGACCGTCGGCTACGCGGTCGGACTCGGCAACGTCTGGCGCTTCCCCTATCTCGCCCAGAAGAACGGCGGGGGTGAGTATCGATTGGGATTTTCGGGATTGTGCGGGGATTTTTCAATGGCTTTTTCTTAGTTCTTTCTTTGAGTATTGGAGAGAGCTGGGTGTAATGGCTGCATTGAGATTCTGGGCGCAGCTTGCGAAAGTTGGAGTTGCGTTTGAGTTCGTATAATAGGACAAGTTAAATTTATTTCTTTTTGAATTTATATTTGCATTTTTAGGAAGAGGTCGGTATGAACGTTTTCAAGTAAGCTGTTTAAATAAGTTCGAGTTTTATGCATATTTTTCCACGATTTTGCAATTGCATTTCCGTATTTTTAGTTACAAATTTCGACATTACGGACGTATGCAAATATAAAAACGCTCACGACCTCGAAAAAAAGATTCTCCGAAATGAGACGAGTACCGGTATTTAATATTCCGCAATAAAATTCGATAACTTCAAGGTTTCATATTTATAGAATATTTTAAATTCACGAATATTTTTCGGGTAAGTCGGATGAGACTTTATATTGGGATGGCAAGACGATTAATCAAAAGAAACCTTCTGCTTTCCCTTCGCGTAAAATACGGGCGTGATGTGTGGATAAACGGAAATGAAATTTACGATTGCACTGATCTTCTCAGGAAGTGAATATTGCTATAATCAGAATTCTGAAAGATTGAAATTTCACGAAGTTATTCTGTGCTTACTTTCGCGAAGATTTTATCTTATTAAAATGTACTTTGTGTACTTAAAGATGTTAAGAGTGTTTAAAATTACTTTGACTATGAATTTTTTAATTAGAAGTGGCTTTTAAGAGTCATAAGGTTCATTAATTTATCATTTTTATAGCAAATTCATCCTCTAAACCATCCTATCTACTAATCACTTAAGGGTAATAAATACGAATTAACAAATCAATCTGGATTACTTGAAACCCCGATCGATAGGAGCTTTTAATCTAATAAATCATTAACCAAGAGCTTTTAACCCGATAATTCATCAAACAAGAGCAGAGTACAAGCGCGCTTCAACTACATAATCCCTTTAATAAGAGCCTCTAATTCATGCCTCTAGAAGCCCCATCGTTTACCCTCTCCCGCAAAAAAGCTCCGAAATCAAGACATCAAAAACAATTCATTCCGCCTTTCCGCCCTCTGATTTATGACGATTCTCAGTGGCATTTGGTCAAAGAGGTTTTTGCCGCGGGACGCGCGAGGCCTACGCTACTCGTGACCGTAATCCGAAATCGAGCCGCCCAACACGCAGCGGGCGTGATGTGTGGGTTGAGCTGGTGTGCGGGATGTGTCGACACGTGCTATATACGTACTCGCGGCGGCCGGTACGCGGTGATCAGTCACGGAAGGTGAAATAAATAGAAGGCGGTATTTTTTTTTTTCTCTTTTTTTTTGCGGGGAACTGAGTTGATGTTGGTGTGGAGTGGTTTTAGTCAATTTTATATTAGATTTAGAAGGAGAATGGGTTTGAATTTTTTGTTGGGTATTGTGAGTTGTGAATTAAGTTGTTTTTATAGGGAATTTAATTGTTTTAATTTTGGGATGATAAGTTATTTATCGGAATAAAGTTTAAACTTTGAAGAAAGAAACTGTAATTTTAAATTGTGTACTTTGTTCAATAAAGTTTTTTAATTATTATAAAGTTATATATCGGCTGCGTATTATTCTCTTTTCATTGGTCGTTGACTACTCTAGACTATATAATCCCGGTTAGCCACCGTTCGTTTACAGCTTTATTTTACTAGCACGTAAAATATGTATGCAGTTTAATAACTATTATTAATTAATTTGGTTTGTAAATAATTATTAAGGATAGTTATATAATTTGTTGTTAAAAATAAATCTAGAATGACAAATATATTGTTCGAACTGATGCGGAAATGCTAACTGCAGCCTCTGCACGAGCTTTCATCTTAAAAGGAAGCTTTTTATTATTTGAGTTATGGCTGCCTCTTGTAAAAAAGATCGTATAATACCTAAAAATCTAACTCTACCATTCCAAGAAAACTATTCCAGTTCATCTCATGATAATTTTTACCATAATCTTTAAAAAGTACGCCCCGCGGCAGATTTAACATAAATCACACTGAACGCTTTCAATTTCTACAAAAAGTCCTGTAATTAGTCCGATCACCTTAAATTGTTTTTACCCCTTATAAAGAAAAAGAGCATACGGAATCACGTTTATTTTAAACGTTTATTTCAAGAGTGACCCGCAGCGTTAAAAACTGCCTCCTCAAAGAAAATCCAAGAAACAAAGACAACGTATAACATGCACTCACATCTTTCAAGCTAAACACAGAACCCATCTCCAAATTAATTCCCTCCGAGCTGTAGGTCGCGTTTATTCAAGGCGCTCAACACCAGCAGCCCCCGGCAGCCAGGCTAGATTTTGCAATAGTCGTGTAACTTTAACGCCGAGTGACCGATCGATTTTTCGCTGCTGGCTGTGGCCCAGCTGCCCCTCGCGCTGGACATGCAGCTTGGCGCGCATTACCGGAAGTATTTTCGCATTATACCCGCTTGAAATTTAGGGAGGCGAAGCATACGGAGCGGAATTTCGTATGGTGTGCTTTGAGAGAGCTTGCGAGCTTTTTGATGAAGGGCTCTGTTTTGGAGAGGGGGGCTCGGATTGGATGAATGTAATGTAGGGTAGTTGGGAGGTCAAGGGTTTAAGGGAATACGGGATGGAAGTTTGTAAATGGTATTGTTTTAAATAGAAGAAGTGAGCAGTTCTTTCAAGAGAATAGAGTTTAAAAAGTAACAATTATAAATGTGTATAAAAATGTTTATAAATATAGTTTTTAGCATGTTTATATTATAAATTTAGATAAACTTTTTATTTTTCATTTAATATTGTTAAGCTTTTAGTTGAAATTTTACGCGTTCAAAAGCCAATAAAACCAGAAATTCTTCAATAAATCAAATTTAATTGAACGCTGGCGAATTTCGCGTAAAAACTTTATGTTTTTTAACTTCTGAATTTTGCAAATTTTACAGTCCGTTTTCAAACGTTTTGACGTGCAGCTCTAGGGCTTTAAATTTCGAAATTTTATTCTTTTCAATTTAAACATTAATTGCCGGGTTCGCGAAGTATGCCCGGTGAAACTATTAGCTATAAATAAACGTATTCCAGGTGATGCCATTTACCAACAAAAATATTAGTAACTTATAATTGACCATATCACATTGAGAAACTGGCTGTATGAACAATTAACATTTATATTAAAATTTTAATAGTGCGTGTATTTTTTGTATTACATGTAACATTTCTGTAATTATTCGACTTACGAGAACTACAAATATGAAATTATTGAAAAATTTCCATATTGTACATGCCATCTTTAAATTCTGTAGAAACGTAGTTTTATCAGAGTGATGGAACTTAATTATTTATTCAAAATTTTCATTTAAAAATTACCAATAAAGTATATTAATTTAATTGCAATGATATGCAATATTTTATTTCAATACTTCATTAAATAAATGAACTTTTTCAAGGTGCTTTCTTGATACCGTACTTCGTGATGCTTGCAATTGAGGGCATCCCAATATTTTATCTCGAACTCGCCATTGGTCAGCGTTTGAGGAAAGGAGCTATAGGTGTTTGGAATCAGGTCAGTAGATTATTAATGCTTTTTTTAAATTAAAAAATTAATAAATATAGAAAAATTGAATTTAAAAAAGTACAAGCTTTTTTTATAATATTATTCGAGCTTAAAATTTTAGAAATAAAGAATGATATTTTTTAATGCTTTATTTCTTTGCTTTTAAAGGTGTCTCCGTATATGGCTGGAATAGGTATAAGCAGCGCTGTAGTATCATTTAACGTGGCTCTCTACTATAATACCATTATCGCCTGGTGCCTATTCTACTTCGTTCAGGTAAGCAAAAATAATTTTCTATCGATACGTTTTTATCATCTTTTTATAACGCCCGTTTAAAGTTACATAAATTTTGTACTTATTCGTTGGAAATAATTAAAATTTTTTAACGGTTTACATATTAAAAAAACTTCGAATATAATAATTTTTATTATAAGATATTATATACACTATTAACTATAATAAAAATATTTTAAATATTTACAGAGCTTCCAGTCTGAGCTACCCTGGGCGGAGTGTCCTAACAAATATTTTCAAAATGGTTCTTACGCACCTGAACCGGAATGTTTGGTAAAATACTTATTCAAATACATTCAAACTATTTAATTCGTTCGTAAGTATAAAACCAAACATTCTTTTATAATTACAGCAAAGCAGTCCGACGCAATATTTCTGGTATCGGACGACTCTAATGGTATCGAAGGATATCAACACGCCCGAGGTCTTCAATTGGAAGATAGCTCTGGCATTGGTGATCGCTTGGATCCTCGTTTACATGTGCATGATCAAGGGCATCGCATCGTCAGGAAAGGTATGATGGTTTTTTGTAACATTGTATCATTTTGCAGTCATAAGCAATTTCTTAAAGAAAATTTAACACTTTAATTGCCACCAATTTATTTCCTTAAAAAATCAATTTGAGAGTGGCTACGACCTAACAAAAACGTGTGCCAAGTCATTTAAGCTAAGTACAGAGTTTAAACTGCAATATTTCAAAAACTTTTAGCGACTTAAGAGCTCTAGCTTCCGTTGTACTTAGCGGTATATAATTCTTTACAACTAGATTTTTAATTTATAAATTTGGGAACTGCATACTACTGGTAACAAAAAATATGAGAGATTATCTTAGATGATTTAATTAGAACTTTTTAATGAATTTTAAACGTTGTCTATATTTTTTGTAGCTATAATTTACACTAATGTTATTATTTAATAATTAAATAATTTTTATTAGGAAACAAACATCCCTACAGTTGATTTGCTGAACAAAATAAAATAATGAAAAGTGCTTGTCGCGTTTTCATTAAAGAAAACGACACGCCGGAAATTCGTTTATAGTCAAAGTTTTAATAGGCTTTTACTGCTTGAAACGAATGAAACGAAGGGTTATTCACTCTTCGAAATTTGAAAACTTCACGATTAAATAAATACGCAACTGTAATAAAAGGTTTCTTAAATCTATATTTGTATTTTAAGATAGCTAATAAAGCAAAAATTATGCGAACCACGTTATTTGATAATTCAAATCAGGTTAATCTGAAGACTCAGATTATAAAGTATCGGATACTCTCATTTTATTGTAATTTTAACTTTACAATTACATTCAGAACCGTTCTTGAAGCGAGCCATCGAGCTTTTCTCATTACATTTTCAATCTAATCAAGATTCCGTGTCATTGGTACAATCTAGTATTAGGAGTAACAGGATTTGCTAATAGTATGCGGCGTTCTAACAAAAAAAAAATGTTACTTTTTCGAGTTTTTAAGAATTCACGATTCTATATTTAAATTAGATACATATACAAAAATAATTTAATTTAAAAATAATAAATTATCTAAACCAAAACTGTTTAGGAATCAAATAAATAGCTATAATTTATAAGCTTTGTTTGATTATTTCTAAATCTAATTTATTGTCAAGTATAGTCGTTATCCAAATTACAAAGGTTAACTAAAAGACTAAAATTAATAACAAATTATTGTGTACAATAAAAAATTATATATTGTTGTTTTATTTTGTACCAACTTATAATTAGTTTTCAAAAAACAAAAATTTAACATTGCCTTTTCTTTTTAATAGGTTGTATACGTCACAGCTACTTTTCCGTATATCGTCCTCATCATCTTTTTCTTCCGGGGCGTGACACTGCCCGGCATGTCCGATGGTTTGCGCCACCTTTTTACACCGAAGGTAAATCAAAACTTCAGTATATTTTATGCGACCATGACATTCTTTTTATATTTTTCATTATGAAAGATGACAGTATAATAAAATACTTTTATTTATTATATACAATTTAAAACTTCATAATTTCTCCTTTGTTAAAAAGTTGTTGGTTTCTGACGCTTTGCGCTTTTTAATAAAAATAAGAGCTTATTCATGTTAAACAAAGCCGACTAAAAAGAGTATCGTCAAACATCCAATTTTTCAAGACTCAAAAAATTTATCAGGTCAACCGAAAATAATTGACTATTGAAATCATTGCTACTCGATTTTTTTGTTATACTCACAAAATAGTTCTCTGAATTTTAAACGGTAAATTAGATCGTTTAAAAATAAAAATTATCATTTTAATTTTAGACTAAATTAAAATTCATTTAATTTTTACCATAAAATGAAATAATTGCATACCAATTTAAAATTTCATTTTTTTAAATGGACTTTCAACTTACTAAAAACAACAACAACAAAATTATTTTTAAATGAAGCATTTATTTACAAAATGACAGTCTCTGTAATCATTTTACTTTTATATTACATGTAATAAAGCCATTTTTATATTTATAGTTCAATTCGGTTAGTTTGTGAATTCAAATGTCAGATCAAGTATTATCGAAAACTTTAACTTTCAGTCTTATAAATTGTACAAGAATGAAAATTTAAAATTCTTTTAGTGGTACACATTAACTGATCCAGTGGTTTGGCTGGAAGCCGGCACGCAAATTTTCTTTTCCCTCGGACTGGCGTTTGGCGGACTAATCGCCTTTTCCTCTTATAATCCTGTCAACAACAATTGTTATCGAGATGCCATCATGGTCAGTCTAACAAATTGCTTCACATCGATGTTCGCCGGCATTGTTGTTTTTTCGATTATAGGTAAGCTTTTTTTTTAGAAAAATAGTTAAATACCATATGTATATTATTAGGATAATTAATACAAAGTTAAAATTTTAATGCAACATTAGTGATTAAAAATAATATTTTTTACTTATATATGTATGAGATTTCATTTTTATATAAAACTTATAAAATTTAATATAAATTTTGTAGTAAATATATTTTTTTAAATAACGTTATGCTATAAACTTATCAGTTTATAACTATCGTTTATGTATGTCATTATTGTATGCAGGTTTCAAAGCGACGATGGTTTACGAGCAGTGTCTCGCTGATAGGAATAATACTCTTATTAGCATCTTTGGCAGTCCAAGTAAAATACCGAGCGAATTACCGGTCGGAGGGACGCTGCTTAACATTAGCAATGGCAGCGGTAGTTTGGCCGACTTGATTATGCCTGAACTGCCAGAATGTGATCTTGAAAAGGAGCTAGATAATGTGAGTACTCTGTTGCAATTTTGCACTTTCTAATAATTCAAGTTATTTTCTATCACTGATTTATCTAATTGAAACATGTTAGAATAATTATTATTACATGTAATCTGATATTATTATTACATGTAAAATAAACATGTAATAATAATATCAAAATAAGGAATTAAGTAACAATGTTACATTGTTTAACGAGTGAGTTTAACTCGCTAAGCTCGAGCTAAACGTCTATTTTACGCACGCACAACAAAAGCATAATGGAACACATTACAAACATGCGTGATGAAATAATACATTTCGATACCAGTGCGAAAAAGTGATTTCAGCCGCTGGCTTCGCTAGGGCGCAAACGTCCACAGGAGGTTGAAATCACTTCCTCACTCATGTATCGAACCGTATTTTTTTATACAACGTGCACAAAGCGAGATTCAGCATACGCTTGTTACTTGAGCGTGCGCGAAATCGAGCTTTGCGCACGGAGTATCAAAAAGTTATTTAAAAATTATTCAATTGCATTTTTTGAAAAGTAATTGTTATTATCTTATTCTTTCACCAGTGTGTGGAAAATAAAAACATTTAAGCTATTGTGGTATATGAGTAATTCTCTGAAACCTTTAACTTTTTGCGTACAGGGTTTTATAACAATTCAAAAGTCTATAATTCAGGTT
>UELX01004435.1:0-17845 GCA_900480035.1 Eupelmus urozonus
AGAGCTCGAAAGAGAGAGGGGGAGGAAGAATCTGATGTTGGAAGAATCGGCTTAGAGCGAATGGCCAGAAGGCCAAGACACTTCTTCTTGAGCCTTTGAGGGATCGGCATCCATAAACTTAAGTTTAGATTTAGTTAAAGCTATTCGATTAAGCTAAGACTAAGCTCACTCGTGATTAAACTAAGACCACAGCGAAGAATTGGCTCCTAAAGAGTTCGTCCAGCGGTGGATCCGACTAACATTGCGGAGTATCTAGAGCGACGTTCAGAAGCGACATCGAAGGGCTTGCTTCGCCGAGGACGCTCGGCGCTTTGTTCGGATCGACGCTTCATCATTCAAGTAAACCCTTTCTTCGACGATCAACCTAACCATCACCAGCATCGCATCAGTTCAGCGCCAGCATCAGCATCATCGCCGACTTCAACGACGGAAATCCCGGGTATGTGTGAATGAGAAGAGTGCTTGTGTGAGTATGTGTATGCGTGTGATATGATTATTTACCTTGCGATTAGTATTTAACAAAATTTTATATATTTGCGAGTAATTTTAGCTCTAGGATTTTTAAATAATGCGATAAGCACGCGTGCGGTTTTAATTGTAATTTACAAGTGTAAAAAATAAATTAAAATAAAAAAGTTGAATACTAAACATTCTTAAAAAAAAAAGCAATAACGAACCCAATTTAAGCCAACAGTTAACATGTTAGACATGAACATTTTATGTCACAGCAGTGATTATGTATTTTTTCAAAAGCGCAATGCGTCTCCTGCAGATCCACCACGTAAGGATCAATTTAAGGATTTTATGTAACATTGCGGGTTATAACGTATTGAAGGAATTTCTTTGGCTTGCATGCTGTGGTTCCGCTGGAATCGTGACTTTTACGCAGCTTTGCTCGTTTTCCGGAATTTCTTATATATTGGTTTTAGCGGGAAAGGTTGAGAATTTAACGACGACGTCATTAAAATCGATGCGGTTTTTTGGCACAAGAAAGAGAGTAACAAGAAGATATTCAAAAAGCTTTTTATCTAATAGTTGAGATGCGTTGAATCAAGCGTGGCAACTATTAGGTATAAAACTCGCATTGGCTTTTAATAAATCATTTTTTTCCGTATTTTAAATAATTTTGAAAGTATTGTATACCTATAAACGACATTACTATAACAAATTATTTTTAACTGAATTTTTTATCCATTAATTAATAATTTTATATGAATTATAATGAACTTTATCAGATATTAAAGCAAGATAAATACGAGAGAATGCTTTATTTTGTTTATTCTGTTATCTTATTTCTACTATATCTGCAGTATTATGTTTCCATTTTTCCAACATAATTAGAACAGTCGATTTTTTGGGGTCTCATAAAATTAACGATTCCACATTCAAAGGTACAAACAAAATCTGAGAAAACAAATTATCTAGATAAATGAAAGTAATTAAACCTGTATTTATTTAGATTACACTGAACTAATCACATATAAACACATACTAAGGAGTAAGTAATTGTCTAAAAATAGATTTATACACTTAGAGCTAGTACGATATCTCTGTAACAACTTTCCACTTACTACGAATTTTATACAAACACGTTGCCCCAAATTGGTGTAAACTTTGAAAAAAGTCGTATTCAACATTTTACAAAATTAAACTTACCTCATTCCCAATACCTAATTACAAAGCTAATATAAAAACTATCCATCAGCCGGAAAACCAACTCTCATCACGGAAAACAGAATCCTAATAATAATCGCATTATCACCAGCCGCGATCAATGAGCCATATCGAGCGCGCATCTAACAAGAAATAACCTCGTCTCGACTCTGCGTTATTTATATCGGCTCGTCATGAATATTCAGCCAGAAATGCCGGCAGAGAATTTTGGGAAAAGATTAAGGTGAAATCAATGCCAGAAGCCGCAGCCTCGATTCGTTCGCAACCCTCCCAGGCAGCAACAGAGTATATACATCAGCGGCAAGGGCTTAGATAGAGCAATGCGCGTACTTGGTCCCAGATCAGGGGCTGCGTCGCCTCATTTACTCGACGACTGTCAGCAAGCATATGGGATTTGTCTTTTCGCGTGTAAGATGCTGATCGGGTGGGGCTGGAGAGATACGTGCGATATTTTTTGTCGACCTGACTTTCGAGATTGATGGGGTCAATTTTTCACGTGGAAGGATGAGTAATTTTATGCTTTAGTGCCGCTATTGGAGTATGGGCAATTTTGCTTCCTCATATTTGTAATTTAGTTACTATTATGCAGGGTGTTCGGAGAATTACTAATTGGTGCTTCAGATATTTAATGTAATAAAATAGAAATTAAAATCCTTTTTAACTTACTTACTGACGAATGATTTTGTTTTTTACTGAATAGTATCTTTTCGTTTTTAAATTTAGAGCAGGTCGTTATTGTAGTTTTTACATTAGATAAATTATGTTGATTTATAGAAGGATAACGACTTTCTTGGAAAGCAATATCCAAGAATAGAAAACGTTTAAATCTTCAAGGTTTTGACTTTTCTCAGAATATTTATTTCTACGATTCCGAATTTCATTCAAGTACAAGAACCGTATCTCAATGCAATTTAACAGATATCAGCACTTTTTTTACATTAACAACATTTTTGCATTCGTTGCAAATGTTACATCATTTTTCAACCGTAAAAATAACATTCGCGTGCATGCAGCGATCTGACACGAATATATTTTCAAACATATAAACAGAATCCATAACCGTTCCAATAAACCATAACAGTTTTCCACAAAAGTGAAAAATTGCTCACTCCCATGTATCGATACATTCCCAACACGCACTTTAATAAATACGACTTTTTAACTTTTAATTCCCACAGCTCGATTCTCAATCGTCTTTTTTTTTTGTTTCATTCCCTCTTTCTCCGCGTTCGCGGGATGATTTTCAATTTCCGCGGGACGAGATCCGGCGTTTTTCCGATTTCCGCGATGCGTCACCAATTTTCGTCTCCAGGCTGGAGCGACGCACTCGCGTATAATGAAACTCCCTGTAATTTCTTACTACTTTTACGCGAGGAATGTTGATTCGCTTTTCGGGCGAATAACGGAATGCGTTCGAGTTCGCTTTGCGGCGGGCGTGGCTCGGCGTGGAAAATTCGAGGTAATTCGTTGCGTCACTTCGACTTATTTCGCTTTTTGCCGACGCGCAAACGTCAGGCGAACTTTTCACGAATATTACATTGTCAAGTCGAGCGAGTTGTTAAATTACATTTCCCTCACTCCTTGCAGTTATTGCTGTCGTAAATTTAGCTTTTTCTCCATATTAATACTTTTACGATCAATAAAACGGGAATTTATGAATCGTTAAAATATCAATCGAATAAAGTGAAACAAAGAGAATCTTCACTGTGTCAAGTTTCGTTTTAATTTTATATTTGATTAATAACAGGTCGGTGCGTAAACCGCTCTATAAAATGAATGTAAAATTCATTATTATCGAAGATGAACCAAATATTCCAATTTGTCTCCAACATGCAACGTTGGATGTAAAATTGAATAGAACAAAGACGCTGGGAAAAGTTCGAAAAAGACAAAATCATTTACATCGGAGCGGCAACGTCCTCTTTTGTATCCTTCCTCAAGCTATCGTCAGCAATATATCTATACACCCATGAGCGACCAAAAGGATCTAGCTCTCTCTTGTCTCGTCTTCCGCAACAATTCCTTTGAATTTTCCAAAGTTTCATGCACAATTCACAATAAGCAATCAGGGAAGAAAGGACGAAGAGACCAAAAAGTTATTCCGGATCGCGTGGAAGAACTTTCCGAGGACGGATGCACACCTGGAAGGGAGTAAGTAACTGCCTCGCCGAGGATAACTTAAGTGATTTAAAGCGATTAGTTAATACAGGATGAATGGAGGGCAATTTCAGTCGAGTGAAAAGTTCCTTAATCTAGGCTTACTTGGGAGTTGTCTTATTTTACACCGCATTGCCATAGTGTCAAAGAGTTTTATTTTTCTAGTATGTGAATGCATAAATAGATAATTTATAAAGCTTCAAATAAATTCATATCAATTCAATATTTCTTTATATGAAGCAAGATAGACTTTGGGAATATTTAATCTTAAATATTGCTTCTACATTTGCAAAATTAAAAATATTTTTAGAGTAAATTTTTTATTTTTTTATTTTTTGTAAAATAAATATATCTCGTGCTTAGACAAGTTTTCTGAGGAGTCCAAATTACTAAAGTTTTTCTTAAATTTTGAACTATTGGTAAAACCGATTTTTAGTTTATCACACAATAACTAAAAAATGTTTAGTAAGAATTTTTATGAGTTTTAAAATTTTATGAATATGTAATGTAAAAGAATTCATCAAAAATTTGAAATTCTCCTTCTTTGATAGAAATTTTAATTTTATATGCTTACCTAACATACTTGCCGCAGGACATAATTCTTCCTTTGATCTTGAGATAGTAACATCTACTTATACAAAGGATTTAAGGTAAAATTCATTTTCTCTACGGTGCAGTATGAGAAAAAGTATTTCAAAGCGACCTCACATTGTACTTACAAAGTTGTAAACATGAAGAAAATCTTATCACTCTTAAGACTATTTTATTGGATTTACCGAAATTCAGTTCGATCGTGCATTCATTATTTTTAAAATTTTGAAGCATGTATTATGTACGGATAAATATTAATTTTATATCTGGTATTTATTTTCCTGAGATAATTTGAAACTGATCCATTGTAATGCTATATAAATTGGATTTATTTATATGATTGAGCGAAAAGCGCATTTTTTAAGATAAATATAATAAACAAATATTATAACAATGGATGACGGCTTACATTTGTATTTATCATTCTTCGTTTCCATTTATGGCATTAAAAAATTCAGCATGATCAATCTTCCAAGTTTTTCAAAAAATATCTTTCAACGCTAACAGCTTTAACCATAAATAAAAACTTAGCACGATTTATTTCCCTAAAATCTTTCATTCTCGCACTGATGCTCGCAATATATCTAACGTATTCCATCTGCGCACTTATAGCGCACGAGCTAGCTCCCCGCTCTGACATTTATGCATCCGATACCGCGCACTAAACCAGTCCGTAGCTCAATTAAAAATTCACCGAAATTTGCAAAATTTAATTCACCTCCCCGATCACATCGCGCAACGGCCTCCGGCGAGCCAGCGACTACTCCAATTAATATTTCATTATAAACCACCCACTCGTAAGCCATCGCGGCCCAATACGATAAATCCCCCAAAATTGCTCTCCCCTCTAGAGCCAAAAAGCAATAAAACACACATGCCCGCACACAGCCGTACACTACACATATACAGCCGCGCGTGGGAAGCTTTGCAATTCCAAGTGTCGGCCCTTCGCATATATGATCCTCGGAAGTGCGCGCTAGCTGCAGCCGGCTGCTAAAAAATAGAACAACGAATGAGCGAGCGGATGAGAGAGAAAGAGAGATAGACTCGCGCGGGGAGGAAAGCCCTCGAAGAGTCAACACACCTTCGCTTCAAACGATTCGAAAAAAAAAAAGAGGGAACTGGAGAGCGTGAGCGCGCATTAAAATGGAAGAGCGCAAATACGACGTCTCATGCATTATGCACATATTTGCGCCTAATTTCGTCGTTTTCGCAATTAATTCGGCCGCCGGCGTACGGCGCGTCGCGCGCCTGGCATTTGCATGCCGGGTAAACACACTCGGGGCCAAGCGTCAAGTCCTCGAGACCTTTTTTTTATTCGCCGCCAGTTTGCCAGGCGGCTTTGCGTTCTTGAAAGTCTTAACGCGTGCGGAAGTTCGGCTCGTCACGATGGGTGTATATATACGTTAGACGGATTCGTTAGTTGACTTCTCGGTGCTCGAGCCGCTGAAAGTGATTAGGCTAATTTTCGAGTCAAGCTTTGAGATGGTAAAGACACGGCCGCGTTTTCGTTTTGTAATTGGGTGGGTGAAAAGTAGCGGGACGACGATTCGCCGTGTTGATTATTTATTTGCAGGGCGTTTTTCATCGCTGCTTTGTAAATTTGATAAACAAATTAGGATGGTTTTTGTGAATTTCATTTTTTTTTTTTTTTTGGTTTGCAGTATAAGTAGTATAGTAGTGATTTTTTTATAGAAACTGCGCATTATGTTATTGATGTAATTATTTTGTTTTTAAACAATGTTTTACTAGACAAATAAAAAAGGGATTAGAAATAGGAAAATAAAATAATTATCAGATTTCATAGAACGTTTTAGAATATAGGTTTCTATTGAATATACAAAAGAATATTTTAATACAGAAAATAGTGAAAATAAAAATTAGTGTTTTATTTCAAATATGTATTAATTTTTTTACTCTACAGTATATTGATTAACGTTTTTATTTAAAGTATACTTTTATCTCAATTATATTCGTTTGTTTTGATTTAAAAAATTTTGCATTACAAATAAAAAATATTCAATATAAATATTGCATATTGTAATAATTTTTAACAATTTATACTTGCAAATTTGGAATATTTAAAATTAAAAATACAACGAGGAGACAAGTTTTGTATTAAAATTTTTCATCATAACTGTATAGTATTCTTTTATTAAAAAAATGACAAAGTCAAAATATTAAAAATTTTTGGATCACCGCTTTTCTACGCTAAGATCTAATTGACCCAGTGTAGAAGCTGTGTTTATTTTGAAGTGTGTCATAGGGCTAAATAGCTCATATCTTAAAAAAAGGGCCTATTAAAAAGCTTATTAAAATTTTTTTCGCGGAAGTGTGACACACTTTTTATAAGATATGCAGCTAAAGAAACAATTATCGTGCCTCTTAGCGCTGTGGTGAAGTTTGAATCTTCACCAACTCAAGGGGTACATTCAAAAGAATAGCTCACTTGTATGCCTTAAAATAAAAAAAAACCAATCCATAACTTTTAAAGCAACATTAAAAAAATTTCCTACATTCCCTGTCCATTTGCATATTCTCACGAATTAATTGTCTCTTTCCGAAACATGAGCCGAGTGTCATGTCACCCAGGTCGAGTCTAATTCAGCAGAACAGATTGCTTATTTGCTCGTTAGTGCAGACACTTAAGAGCGCACTGAAAATACACTTCGTCCGCAACTTTTCGCCGATGGCTCGATGCCCGCGCGCTAACTTCTGTCACGTACGAGCGGACGTGGCCGAGCTGTGTGCGAGCAAAGTCTGCCTATTGACTCACTGGTATAAAGTAGATTTATCTTGCTCGCCTATACTTTTCAACGAATAGTTTGTCACTCGGAATAAAAGTTGGGCCGATGGTGTGAGTTTTCGCTAATTTCAGTTCAGGATCTGACGTCTTTACATAATTCTATTATTAAGTTGGGCTCATATTTACGAAGTTGGAGCAAGTAGTAATGACCGGTATGGGTCAGACCGGCACGAGCCGGATAATCGATAACCGTTAGGTGAACACTTCAAAATTAAGTTTGTACAAACTAATAACGTCTTTGTAAGTGCGTGGGCGTGTATGAACTGTTTTAATGGAAACTAAGATATGAGTTATATTTATACCTTATACTAGAATATCGTGGTAAGTATCATTTAATTAAATTAAATATAGTTCGCAATATCATAGGAGAAATCTGAATTTCTGGGAATGGCCATTAGAGTAGTTGATTGTCAAAAAATAGCTTGATTTTTTGTTTATGTAGCTTTTACTTATTTTTGATATTTCTCAGACTAATCTTAAAATCAAGAACAAAACGTTGCATTTATTTTGTGATTATATACAAAGTTCTTAATAAAAATTAGACATTCGTAATATTTAAAAATTAAAGATTCCGGATATTGATTATCACTGAACTACTAAAATTAGTTAACACTGATTATTATCTTTTTTTTTGTTTTCGAGCGTAATATTATAACGTCTTCTATGGCACTTTTTAAAACTTCTCCATTTATGAAATAAAAAAAAAAACATTTCAGAATTATGCTAAACAAACAGGCGGTTAAAAGAAACATTAAACCTTAATCCAAAACCGCGTAAAGTAAAGACGAACCCAAATTGAATATCAGATCCTCCCCATACAACAGACCGAAATGACACGTCAATTGTTTTTTTTTGCATCTCCCCAGGCAACTTCCTAAACGCTGCACCCCGGACGTTTCCTTCATTCACACGCGCCCAGCCTGCAGAATAAACCATTCATCTCGACACTCTATTTTTAGCCCCTCCTTCCAGCGTAACCGGCCAAAAATAAAGACCCCGACGTAGCCCGCCCAACCGACGGACTGGCTTCACCCCCCGCTTGCCTCCCCGTCACCTGAATAATTCATCGCCGGCCAGGAAAAAAAAAGAAGAAAAGGCACAGCTCCCGAAAATTATCATAATAACGACAGTCCCGACAATGGCCCTCCCAGCGATATTCGCAATTATTCAAGCCTCTCTTCTTCCTCTCACTCTTAAACCAGAAGGGAGACAGTGGGGAGGCTGAAAACAGACCGGACCCGTGTAGTGCACATTCTTGCTCGGCAGGGGGTGCTCGGAGAGTTAAAGAGAACGAGCGCAAGTGAGATGTTTACGAGAGGCGTCTTCGTGCATGCCCGCGGTTCGTTACATCCACGTGTATACAAGCGAGCGCTGGAAAATAAGCGGCCAGTTGGGACGACCTAATTTACGGCTAGTTTCCTAGGCGTTCCGATTTCCCTACCCTCTAAGAAGTGTCGTGGCGGGCCGGAGTTATAATATGTGTATGTGCACGTGTGCTTGGGCACGCGAGGCTGGATGTAACGCGAGTTTAAATCCCGGTTTTAATATAAATAACCGAGTGTCAGCGCTCCTGAGTTTTAAAGGGAGCGAGCCTGTAATTTGGCTGGCTGCGAGTGCGGCTTTGAAGCAATGAGTACGCGCTTTTTGATGATGAGTAACGGCATGGTTGCTGAAGTTAATTTGCGCCTTTTGAGAATTTCTTCTTTTCTGGGGAAATTATGAGGTATCACAAGTGAGTTTAGAGGGCCGGATGTAACGATATAACTTGGTGGCGAGGAGTGCATGATGATAGCGTATCTGGTAATGCAATAAAAGTAAGTTCTATACAAGTTTTTCAGATTTTATTTAGGTGCAAATACCTCGTTAATATTCGCGATTTCACTTTCTTTCAATGCCGTAAGCCCGGATTATCGTATTTTTATGAAAGAACTTTTTCAAGAGCAATTCGAAAGAAAATGCGAGAGTAACAAGGTATGAATATTCGAATAAAATCAATGCGACAGTATGCTATTATTTGGATATTCTTTGAAAATAAGTAAATATAATAAACCTACGGCGATCCTCATTACTATCTATCGAACAAACATTCTCAAAACCTACTGAAAAATGCCACTCCTTCAAATCCCACCATTAAAATCAGAAAAAGAAAACAGCAAAAACGAAAATAATTCAGCAGCCCAACGCAATTAAAACAACCGCAAATGCTCGATCCTCACCACTATATCTACCTCAAACTACATCATTTATAGATACACTTAGACATTCAGCTGCACGCCACAGAGCCGAGGCTCGCCTCCTAATCCCCCCCAGCCCGATAAATCTTCTCCGAAATCTAATCGTCCATCTCTCTAAACCCACTGAAATAAAGCCGAAGGAGCCTCCCCCGCCTACTTTAAAGGCCCGCTCACGTCAGGGCTACTCTCGGCACGAGTCCCGGCCATTAATTAGCCCCTCGCTGATATATAATTGCGTTATTAAAGAGCGAGAGGAAATGAAGTGCGCCGATCGGTACATTAATTACCCGGGACTTTCGCGTGTCCTGCATTAATTACCAGGCGCAATCTGCCACGGGCGATTGAACTTTTCGTCTTGGTAAGTGATTGATGAGAAAACCGGGGCGACGCTGACCACTCGAAAATCGGACGAGTTTGCTGATTCTCGCACGAAAAGCTGGAAAAAAATTGAACTCTCCCTCCTTAGGCGTACGTGGCGCGAATTTGGAGCGCGAGTCCGGACATAAATTCGGCTCTGCAATGATTAGATTATTCGCTCGAGCGCGATGGGGGCCGGGGGTTTATTTTTTCAATGACCAGTCGGCCGTGTTGGGAGAATCGTCGTGAATATGCATGGTCTACGAGAGGGTAGGTAGAAAGCCAGCTTTATATATGGAATGGATTTTGAGAACACTGGTTGAGAGATAAATGTGAATTATTTATCCGGATGGAATTTTTTAAGGATTAAATGGTACTGTTCCGGTGGAATGGATTTTTTTTTTATTAGGATTGCAATTTTAGGCGTGTGAACTTTGACGGTGCGTGAAAGATTAATTTTCAGAGCCGGTTTGCGTTAATGGTTTATTTATTTGGTGAGATTTGAACAATTGATATATTAACATTTGAATTGTTTGATTTGATATGATTTAATGTTTTATGAAATTCTCTTGGCTTTCGGTTATCCGGTATTATGCATATGTCTTCAATCAGTATTCCATTTAATAACTCAATCAATTATAATTTTAAATCACTATAAATTTGATCTCCCATTTTAGTTAATCATTCTGCATAATTATTGCATAAATATTTGCCCATTTGTAAAATAAAATCGATAATGATATTCGGTATGATTTAAACACAATTCTTACATGAAAATCCGTTTCGCTATGCAGATTACTGTTGAAGTGTAGGGACTTAATGTACGCGGTAATTTAAAATGAACTTTTACATAAGTATAATAAAAAAGTATAATGCAAGTATTTTAATTTGTTTTTATGTTTATTGTAATTTGTTTTTTTTTTTTAATATGTTTTGTTAAATATCGAATTTTTAAAAGAGTTAAAATAGAATATTCAAAAAGCTTAAAGTGTAAAATAAATAAAAATCTATTATTCTTCTTGTAGAATAACCCGCTTTACATTTCATGCAAATGTTTTTACTTTCTCAGCACACATTTTTTGACATAACTTACACAAACCCTTTTCAAGTCAAAACGTCAAGAAGTTTGCGTTAGGATATGCGAAAAATATATTTCTTTTAAAGAAGAATTTTTACTTTAGGGGTTCTGAAAGTACACAAACAAACACTAAGTAAATTGATTGGAAAACTTCATAAGGATTTTATTTTTCATCTTAAAGTCTGTCCTACCCACGAAATTTATTTAAATTTAATAAGATATTCATACCTTTCATAAATTTTTCGTACAATACTTATCATTAACACTAATTTTCTAGTAATTAACATGATGCGAAGTTATCAAGCGAAGCTAGGAGCCAAGCAGTAAACACATAGTTCTCTGAGTAAAACGTAATCCATCATTGGCTTCGATTCAATTATCACTAATCGAAAGCAAGGAATCTTGGCCATCAATTACCCAAATGTCAAGCAACGCTTTGCGCATATTTTAATCTAATTATTTCATCTACAAATGGGATCTTAATAAGCATTGGTCGCGATTTCTTGCTCGTTAGGACATAAATTGATCATAATTTATTCAAATCCGTTTAATAATGTATGACTTATGTTAAAAACTACAGAAAAAATTTATTCTTTTTAATAAATTGATTCTGAAAATAACTTCGAAAATTACGTTGTGTACTTTGAAGCATATACATCTGAAATTTTCAAGCTATTTTAAAGCACACCGGAAGCATCCGATGTTTGTATTCGACAGACAGCCCTTTGTCGAATACTTTCAATCTTGGAAATACGTTACCATGGGTTTTATTAAAAACAAATAGCCTAAATAAAAAGGATTAAGTAAAAATTTATTCAATTTTTAACAAAAATTTTGCTTTTAATTTTTTTACTTATGTTGAATAAAATACCTTAAAACATTTGCTTTTTATTTATTTTAAAGGTTTTTTTAAATAAATAATCAAAACAAACAAACTTCTTGTAAGTTATATCATTTAAACCATTCGTTCTGAGAAAACCTACAGTAAAGCATTTTCTATATCAAAAATTTTCGCTAAAGGGCTCTTTGACAAGAACAAACATTGAAAGCTTTTATAAACTTTGAAATAGGGTTTATTTCAAAATATCTAATGTATTGCTTCGTTATTGAGAAAACTTTCTAACAGTAAAAAAAATTGATTTTTTTTTTTTAACTTTTTTTCAGCTGCTTGAAATCGAAATATAGTATTTTTAGAAAATATCGGTAAAAGGGCTCGAAAGAAATTTTTATGGTATCCTAATTTACTTTTATTTTATATTATTTTTTGTATTTTCAGAATTCAGATTTTTACAGTTTTTAATAGGTTCATTATTATGCTTATAATTAAATTTAATATAATGTCTTCAAAAGATCTTAAAAATATCTGGTTTAGCATCAAATAGGAATTATAGCAGAAACGAATAGAGACCTTACGCAATTTACATTACTTTTCAAACTTTAATTAAATTATATTAAAATGTGATTCACCTCGCTCGAGGTCACAGCGGTACTAAAAAACAACAACATATTCGCCTGCTACGCAATGGCTTTTAATTATTTTACCAGCTGAATTTTCATATATTATTAATTATACAGTTACATTTCCATTCAGAATATTCAACTATTGATTATATTATGGGGGTCACATCGTTGTTCTATTACGATCCAGTTATTTATTTAAAAGCCAAAAAAATCTTTATGTGGTCTGAGCTTTTTAATTTTTCTTCAAACAGTGATATCTTAGAAATTGTTTGATAAGTTATGCTAATTACTTTTAATTAATTCTTTGATCATTGTTTATTTTCTTAAAAGAAAAATCACTTGTATATGAGCCAAGATAACTAGAATAAATATCATTAACCCGAGTAGAATCTGATTCTTTATCTATTTAATGGAGGCACAGATTAAAAATAAAATTGTTTTATTTTGGCCGCTCTTAGGAACCCATGAAAGCTCGGACGAAAACCATCTCACGGATTAAACAATAAAATTACACAAGTACCGAAATATATTTTATATCATCACGAGAGCTAAAATAAAGTTTTTGCTCTCGTATTGACAATAATTTTTTTTTTTAATGTAATAGTTCCTTAAATTCTTAATCTATAGTCATATCACCTCAACACTACATATAAATATATTGTAACTTCCATACAATTTCGCAACCTAAATTATCTAACCACTCACCACCCACAATATCCCCTAAGTCCATACTCCTCAGTCTACTAACGATCAAGCAGCCTATCATCACACCACACCAGCTTCTCATCTTCTTTTCAGAAAATAACAGAACACCGGAAACATCGACGTGCGCCGCAACTGAACGAACCAACTCCATTTGAAAAAAAAAACAACCTGAAGCCACGCGCCGGACGTTTAAAACGGATAGCCGAGCGTTCATGTCGTCCCAATAAAGTAGCCCAGAAAAACACACGCGCCGGATTGAGGGATCGCGTGATAAATGCGTCGGAGAAAATGTTCCGCTCGAGGATTCCTTTTTTTTCCTCTGCGCTGATTTCGGAAGGTGTAGGTAAACTTTTTTTGCCGTCGAAATTTATGTTTAACGAACGACGAGATGAGACCTTCCGCTTAATAAAAGAAGATAACGATCGGTTAAATGCCGGTGCTGTATGAATTAAAGATTGCTATTGGCTCTGTGATGTATAAATGTTGAGATTATGCCGAGTGTAATTGCAGCCAGGGGGATTAGATAAGGGGCGAATCTTAATGCCTTAATGTTTTTCTGCCTAATATTTTGTTAAACCGAGATGAAATTTGGTTGGGTTGACGATAAAAACGTTTTATGACCGACTTTCGGCCCTGTTTTGCATATTTTTATGGGCCGCGAATGACTTCACCGAAAGTCAAAGTATTTTTAAAAGCAAACAAATTCATAGATTGTGCTTTGTGTAAAACGAAATGTGTCTTTGACCCTCGATAAATTATATTTATCTTGAAATTACTATTTTGGCGTGAGTTATTACACAGCTTAGTATGAACTGCGTGTTTAAGAGTCTCGATTTAGAAGAGAATAGATTCTATTTTTAAAATTTGTAGGTATGAAAATAAAAAGTGAAAATCAATAAAGTATTCATCATGATTTAATGATCGTTTGATAAAAACGTCGAAAATAATGTTTGAAGATTCTTTTATTCTCTATTTTGGTTTTGAGGGTATAGGAAGAGTTTTTTGTCGAGTAAATGTATTGATATTCAAAACCCTCGTAATTTCAGATATTATTACCGTCGAAGAAAGCCAATTTCATTTTATCGATTTCCAATGAGTCCGCACTTTTCGACAAAGCTACAATTATTTCTCGATTCATTATCAGATTAACAGTCGCTTTAAAGAATTTTCCTTTATGCTATTACGATTTAAATAAAATACCTTCAAATTTCAATTTTATTAAAATTTTTAAAATTTATATTTCCTTTTATTATTTATCATTTTAAAAATTATTTATTTTTGTTCAACGTAATAAGAAACTTTATATTTATATTTTTGTTTTATTTATAGGCATTGGTCTTCTTACACGTTAAATATCCGCACTTAATAGTTTAATTTTCTTAATAGTTTTAAATTAAAAAATATATATTTTTTTTATCAAATACTTGGAATAATGTAGAGTGTAATCAAGTATCTTAATTAAAAAAAGAAATGGATTACTTAACTAAATCGTGTATAATAAAATCGTGTCATTTATTTGAGTAAAGTATTTTTAACAAAAATACTTTATAAAATTTCAATTAATAAAATAACTTTCTATAATTATTGATATATATAATTTGCAGAATTATTTAAGCTTAAACAATTATCGAAATTGTGACTACAAAGTGACAAAGATAAAAGTAACAAATTAATGAATAAAGGGATATGATGTTGAAAATGATTTTCGACCATTTTACACAAAATTCATGCAATTGTTAGCAAATAACTGTTCAAAATTAATATGCAGAAATAGAGTCATTTAGATTCAGTTGACCGTTACTACAACTGGACACGCGCATATATCTGCATTGACTATGAGACAAAGCCTGGTAGTTTCAGGATGAATTCTGTAGGTATCACACCTGTCTGGTTTCACCTCGTCAAATAACAGTAAATAAACATATTCTACTAAATTAAACAATTCAATAAACACTTCTCTAAAAACACCTTAAAATTACCATAAGCAGTACTAGAAAAACAAGTGTTAAATCAAAAATTCAATGGAACTCAAACCGTATATCCAGCGAGTGAATAGTTGAGCTTTAATCAAAATGTGGTCCCGAACGGGAACTCGCAAATGGAATTAATGACGGCGTAAAAGACTCAGTCGTAATTAGAAGTCTAATATACGATGGCGCTTTATGAGAGAAGTTTGGTTTGCTTTTGTGCGCCCGGCTTTTCGCGTCTCTTCAATAAAAACCTCACTTACTGCCACTAAGTCAGCGCGCTCGCTGACACATCTCGTAACTGCGATACCTTACTTATATACGATATCTTCACTTCCGGCCTTAAATAGCGAAAAAGTTGGCAAAAAGTGAGATTTCCCTGCTAAATAATAAACAATCACGCTCGTAAAACGGTAACCCAGCACACGACGCCGATCTCTCTTCAAAAATGCATTTTCGCCTCGAGAGCACTCAACAATATTATTTTCCACAATCCTAACCGTTACCATCAGCGTACACAGCTCATACTCTTTAATCAAACGTAGCCGAATTTCGGTCCGAGTATAGTAGTGCGCCCGGCTAATTTATCACGTCTTTATACAGCGCGGCGGGGGCGTATATATGCATCGTCCCCGAGCGAGCATTACCCAAGTTCAACCCTACATATATACCCGTGCGCCGAGGCCCGCGTCCAGTGCGTATATACACAGAGCGGCTACAGCCGCTTTCCATATCATTTAATCAGTCCCCGTGACTAACGGCGCCCTGGAGTCGCCCATTAGCCCGATATTTAGCCGAAAAAACCAAGTTCGCCCTTGAAACCTTCGCGCATTATCCCGAAGCTCTCTAAATCCGAGCTTTTTTCCGCGAGCGCCTCGCGTTCTCAGGCGCGCTCGCGCACTTCCATTCGGCGTGCGGCCGTCGTTATTCTCAATTAAACTTGATGGCTTAATGGGCCAGAAGCTTACGTGTCATTTGTTCCGCGGGGGCAGCCCTGCTGACTCAAAGTCGCACTCGTCGCAGTTCAAAACTAGAGCGCGCGCCTTTGTGCCTAATCTATAGGTGCACGTGCATCCGCTCCGCGATTGTCATTCTCTCTCTCTCTCTCTCTTCGAGGCGTTCGCGCGCCCTGCTGCAGTCACTTCCCTATATACCTGAGCGCAGGCGGCGTGTCATTGTCTGTCTCGTCGAAGGCTGTCCCAAGAGTGACGGGCGCGGCTTGAACTGACAATGAGATCTGCGTTTGATTGTGTATACGCCTGCGTGAAGATAGAAGTCTGGGAGCTTGCAAGCTCGAGCTGTGCAGTTGAGCGGGCGCAGAAGAGCTTTTGTTGGTGTGTAAGGGCGAAGTTGCGGCGAAAAATTCCGCGCTTGGCGCTTTTGCCCGACTGATTATCATTGCGGGTAGAGGCAAGTTCCGGGTTGTATGGAGGCTTTGTTCGGGCGGGCTAGAGAGCCGAGTGGATTGAATTTTCTGCTTTGAAGGACGACGGAATGGAATTTGAAGGTTTTTATTAAAAACGCATTAGGACTTGATTGAGGAAGTTGGACTCTATCTCTCTTTGTAATTGTTTAGTGAAAATAGTTTATCCGTTTTTATTGAATAAGATCTATTTTCGGAAAAAAGCTTTTTTCAATAATACTGCGAAAGCTGTTGAAATGATATTGTTAAGGCATTCGTGAAAAACAGGTCAGCCATAAAATCAATGAATATTTTCATTAAAATTAATAATATAGATTTGTCTTGTTGAAACTGAATGCGACGTTTCCTCCAAAATGCTTTACATAAATCACGAAAAGTAAACGTAAATTCCTTCAACAGCCGTTTTAAAATGAAAGTTTTACCAGTCCCAACAGCTGCTTTCCACCCCCTCGAGTCCTACCTAAAAAAGAGGATTTTCACTTTCCACGAATTTATAACGCCCGTCTAATTACAATTGCAATTAAGCTATCTTTGGAAGCAGCGTTTATTCAGCCCGTGCTGCTGCGGCGATCGCGCCAGTCCTGAAACTCAAATTAATTCAGCAGTTGCAGCGGGGACCCATAATTAACTTTATTATCATAATGCTCGAAACTCCTACTTACATGCGCCGACCTGTAATTAGTCCATTGTTCATCTCCTCTATACGAGCTTTCGTAAATTCCGACCATAGCGACACAAATACCGCGTGGATCTCAATTTCTCTCAAATTTTTTTCCTCTTGACGCTGCTCACGTGTATCCAACAACTCTCTTTTTTACACGAAGCAGTTTTATTGATTTGGCGAATTTTTTCAGTCTGCATTTTTTATTTCGTCTCGGTCGACTTCTATTTTTCAGGTTGGTTTTTGTAGAGCTGTACACTTTTGGGGATGTAATTAAGTATATACTTGTTGATTTGGAACTTTTTATTTCTCTTTTATATTTTCTTTTTTATTTTAATTATTCTGTTATTTCTTTTTCATTAAATTAAACCTTTGTTAATTGCTTTAGTACAACACTTTCTTAAAAAATAATTTAGTACTGTTATTATAACAAATCATCAAATAATTTAAATTTATTAGTATTAGTAATAATAAGAAAATTCTTCAAAAATCGAAACTATGAGAAATACTTTTATTTAACATCTTAACGACAGCTACAAGAGTTAAAATTCATTAAAAATACATTCACGTACGTTATTTGTATTTACATACATTTGTGTTCTTATTTTTAGAAAGCAAAAAATTTGCTTTTGATCTCAGAAATTTTTTAAAATATATATTTTTCCTTACTAAATCGATACTTAGGCAAGTATGGTGGCATTTTCGGTTAATCAAAATGGCATGTCAATGAT
>UELX01004436.1:0-17841 GCA_900480035.1 Eupelmus urozonus
TGTTTATATAACAATTTTTAGATTTATATATATATATATATATATATATATAACATAGAAATTTATAGATTAGATTATATGGTAGAACATTATATTAAAAATTATATATTTCATAAGTAAATTTAAAATCGAATGCAAAATTTTACCCGTACAAATAAACAAGAAAGCCAACTAATAAAAACATAGTAAAAAATAAAGCTTTATTGATTTATTCCATTATAGTTAAGTTCAAGTCATATATTCGCACAAATTGTAATCGATATTAAAAGGATCTTTCGGGAATATAAATTTCCTATATATATCCTTGCAAATCGGTTCCTCTTTACCCTCATAAAGCGCTCGTACTACTGCGCCACCTATCCCATCCTCCACTCAAAGTTGCAAATTTGCTCCCTCTAACTAGGCGTATGCGTATCAACTCAGAAAAAGGGTGCTTACCTTTACTTTTGGAAACATTCGGCTTCTCCTCGTCGGCATCGATCTCGAGTTTTGGCTTGGTGTCATTGCTGAGCGGTGCAACTACTTCCTCGATCTTCGGTACCTCAATCTTGCCGATAATCAAGCCCTTGCTGTCCGGCTTGTAGATCTTGCTCTCAATCGATTTAGCGATCGTAAGCTTGATCTTGTCGATCATCTCATCGATCTGCGACTTAGATGCTCCGTCCGCCATTTTTTCGTTACCGTAAAGCGAGGAGCGTCTCGTGTCGATGTTGAGGCTGCTCCTGCGGCTCTTGATCGCATTATTAACGCCAGCGCTTACCGCAGTCTTCATTTCAGAGAATTTGGCCAGGACGCGTTCCTTTTTGGCTACATCCGATTCACTTTTCACGGTCGGTAGTGATTTGTTGCTGCCGGTGTCCTCGGACTTAACGTCACCACCGTCGATCGACCTCACCTCGCTACCACTGCGCGCTTTCGTTTTCGAGCGCAGCGTCGGTCCGATTTCCTCGGCACTAGGCTCGCAGCCGTTGTTATTCGTTTCAATCGACTCGGATCCGCTGGTGCTGTCGTTTACGTGATTAGCCGCCGCTGACGCCGATGTCGTGTCTTCGCTCATGGCCTCGGATTTCACAGTAACCGTATCGCTCGCCGGGTCGCCGATTGGTTTCGCCTCGGCTATCGGCTGCTCCACGCTGGCTTCTGACATGTTCGACGTCCTCTTCTGCTCTGAGTCTGGAAGGGAGAGAGACGCAGGTAGGACGGATGAGTCGCCGGATTGGTGCTATACTACTTAAATGCAAAATCGGGCGGTGTTTGGCGCATTGATTAAGAGGGGGTATTGACAATAGCTACGTTTCACTGACAAGGGATTAAGATCGATCGCAGTTTCGTTGTTCCTATTATTTTAAATATTCCTATAATTTTCTAATTATAGCTATAAATTAATTAAATTAATAAATAATAAATTTTAATTGAGTTGTATTGTACAGATCTAGTTCCACAAAAATTGACTTTTTCGAAATTTTAATATTGTAATAATTAAAAATATTATTTATTAATTAATTTATTTATTATTACTATTATTATTAATACTTTGTAAACGATTATTTTGTACGGGTATATTAAATCAATATGAAAAAATAAAAAAAAACGATGAAACGAAAATTAGATGTAACTAATATTAGTTTTTTAATTAACATTTAAAAATAACGCAACTTTGACATTTTGTTAAAAAAATTTTTTTTAAGAACTTTATACAAAAATTAGTTACCTACTATTTACTCTTAAGAATATTTAGACCCTTAATACTTTAATGGTAGAAATACCGTTAAGATCGTATGGTACAATTATAAAACACCGACGCTACTAGATCACTAAATAGTTTAATTACCTGGATCAGCCTTTGGTAAGGTCTGACGAAGTTTTCCGTTCCTCAAGCTTCTTTTTACAGCTATATTTTTTAAATTCTTTTTCCCTTTCAATTCTCCTTCCGAAGCAGACTCTTCACCCTCTACCTCAATTGGTTTCTCAACCAGCATCGAAGAAGCTATGACCTCTTCTATGGTAACTTCGTAGGAGTTATCGATTGGCTCTGTCTTCACCTTCACCTCCTCTGGTTCCTTACTTAAACTTCGTGTAACCTTAGGATCTACCCTTTCTTTACTGTCGTTTCTCTTTTGTGCTGCTACTGCAGCAGCTTTACCACCTTTTGTATTTTTAGGTGAACTGTCTATTACTTTCTTGCCTAACTTTGGACTACTTTTTTCTTGTCCTTCACTCTCTACCTCTTCACTGGTCTTCGCAGGAGCTTTCGGCTTCTTGGCAGTTTTGCACTCTTAAAAAATTTGTATAGTTTAGAGTTCTCTGCATGCGCTTAAAACGACAATTAATACAATTTTTAGATTATTGAGAAGGTTTTAACAATAATAAATACTTTGATTTGCTTCACAAAACTATTCTTAGTCAAGATATAGTGAGAGAAATATAAAATATTTACTTGAAATAATAAATATTAAAATCAATGAAAATTAATGAATAAAAAGTATTTACGTAAAACAATAATCTTAAAATTTTTAAAAACTTATTCATTACACAACATTATAATAAAAAAAAAATGTCTTACACAATCATCAAGATAAATAAGAAATATAAAAATCTTTTAAACCTCCTACAAATCTTAATATTTCAATTTATGGAAAAATACAAACATCAAGAATTTATTGTGAATTCACCAAAACAGACTAAAATGAAATATTTTCCAGAAATTGATATATTTACTATTTATGTTTATAAAAAAGAAACATTCTGTAAATAATTAAATATAATAAACTAAGGGGAAAAAATAAAAACTAAAAATCAAGCTAATTTTTCATAAAAGCATTACATTATCAACTTTAGCAAAATCCTCATTGAATTTAAGAGGAAATTCTAAAAATAAATCTTACTAATGCATTTCCACAAATAAAAACCAAATTAACACAGTTAACATAATAAACCAACTATAAAAGCTCTTTACATTATTCAATCACCCAAGGGACAACCAGTCAGCTAGCAGCACAATTCCCTCCTCCCAACAATTAGCAAAAAAGAAATTCTTACTGTTTCTCGTATCCTCGGACTCGGCGCTGTTCCCAACGGAATTAACGGCCGCGCTTTTAACTGTCTTCTTCTTCCTGTTCAGTATCTTCTTGGCATCAGCGATCCTCTTGAACGTCTTTATGGGCACCTTCTGCTTGACCTTGATCAAAGTCTTCTTGGCCTTCTGCTTGCGCTTGAGGGCGGTCTGCAGGGCGCGTTTGCGCGGCAGGCTGGCCTCGAGTTTCGCCGGCAGCTGGCTGCCCGTGGCGACCGCCTCGAGTATGTCGCGGGCTAGCTGGGCGCGTGGGCTCGACTGCTGAAGGGACTTTTTCGACTTGCTGCTGAGACTACGGCTACTGGTACTACTGCTACTGTCGGCGCTTCCTGGTAGCGAGCTGCTATCATTATTCGCCTTCTGCTTGGTTTTCGAAGGCGCTAGGGGTCTCTTCTCCCTGGATGCCATCTCACTTCAACCCACATTGGGCTCCTGAAAACATAAAGGATTAAAGTTATTGGTGGGGAAAAATGGTTGAGTGATGAGATGTTTGCGAAAAATCGGATGTTTGATGAGAGAAGCAAGTGAAATTTCATTTCATGAGCAACAAAAATTTATACTTTTATGGTTTGTAATTTCAAAGAGTTTGCACTTTCATGAATAATGAATGAAAAAAATTTACATTTTAAGGGCAGGTAAAGGCATTTTAAGGGTAGAGATTAATCAAACTACTCGTACTACTTAAATTTTCTGATAAAAAAAAAAATTTAAATAAAGATTGTTTAATTATAAAATTCTTAATAGCTGATTTTCTTAAAAAGGAACTACCAATATATTTTCATTTTTGAAAATCTAATCATACATAATCAATACTTTTAAAATTATTCAGATGATGTTATGATGTACATTACTGTTATCTTAGAAAGAACCAAATAAAGAAACATACAATTTAAAGTTTAAATCAACCACTTCAAAAACCACTTATTCATTCAATACAACAACCAATATACAAATATAATTATTTGAAGACAAACTAAATAAAAACTTAATAACTAGAAATTAACTTATAAAAAAGTAAACTAAGTAAAAAATACTAGAAATAGCTATTAAAATTAATTAACATCATACATTGCTAGAAAGAATTTTATCAATAGCTTTTTTGAAGAGAAAAATATTATAAATTACTTCTAAGAAATCTACTGTACAATATGTTGAATATATCTTTAGCAATTTATAATAAAATAGGTTTATTCGATAACAAATTTTAATATATTTTTAATAATAGTATTGAAAATCAAAAAATAAAATTTTTAAAATAAATATAAGTACTATACAAGTAAATTACAAATTTTCATAAAATACTCTTTCGGAAGCAAATATTGGATACTAATAACTTTATAAAATATTTTATAAAGTAAATATAAAAGATATTATTTATGTACAACTAATTTATTTGGCCTGTTTATTTAAGGTAGAAAAAAAAAATATGAAAAAGTGGTATAACTCAATATTATGTGTATGCAGTTTTTGGAAATACATGAAAATAAATTAAAAGCTTTTGATGATACTGATACTCATCTATGTCTAATTTAGCAATAAAGATCACATAAATAATATAATAAACTTTTTGAATCAATTAAAAATTTCAATTATATTTTTAAATAAAATATTTATAATCAAAGAATTATTGTTTACATAATTTTAGTTTAAATTTTATATGAAATTAAAAAATTAATACCACAAATATTTATTGCTTTACATATAATACATAAATATATACTAAAAAAGGGAATAAATACATTTCAAAATAATCGTATACTTATGATAAGAACTATTAAAAATTTACTAAAACTCATAATTTAATGCATGCATAATGATATTCATAAATTAAAAGAAATATAAATAAAAGATCTAATGTAACAGTTACATAATTTTAAGAATAAAGGTATAGATTAATATCCTTATAAGTTTTTGATCAAGCAAACAAAGACAATAAATAAATAGATCTTTAATTGCTATTAAAAAAAGAAGATTCATGCAAATACTTTAAGTTACAGTTTTCATAACAGTAGAATTAAAGCACATAAAGTTTTATAATTTTTCTACCGAAAAACATGAAATTCAAAGGCATTTGCTCTTCTTACAAATATCTGTAATCTAAAAAACAAGCTACAATTACAATATTTGTACTCCAATCTACATGCATATCACATAATGACATTTACTTTCGTCAATGAGATTGAAATGCTCCATTTTGTGAATCGTCTTGACAAGGTAAAATGCACAACAGAGACCTTTCCATCATTCTTCAACAACTCGATGTAAGCAATTCATCGCTGATCTGCTGCATATTTTTCTCCGTTGTCCCAAATATTTTTTTAGTATCTGACCTAGAAACAACCCTGTTTACTTTACTTTTCCCTTTTTTTTTAAATTTTAAATAAATCTAATTAACTTAATTTCTTTTTTAGAATTAAAAATATTCTTAAAAATTTCTTAAAATTAATTATTTTTGATATCTATATGTTACTTTTTACTGTTGAATTTAAAAATTTACTTTATATCTTATCAGTGTAAGATTATTTAAATAATAAATTATTATATATTTAAAACTTTTCTATAATTAAACATTTTTGTATATAAAAAAATTGTATATTGAAACTTTTCTTAAAAAGCTATAATTATGTTATTATCTTATGCTTAATAAATAATATTTCAAAACACTAATTATTCAACATTTATAAAAATATTGAAATTAATTAATTTTTCAAACTAAAAATGAAACAAAAAAATGTTGATAGCAGTTGACTGTGTTTGAACTCATGGCATGTTCCACTTTCTCAGACATCCTGTACAGCCTTTTAAAGCCAAAAATTACAAAAACAAATTGTTTTTTAAAATAAATTAAATTAATTTTGTAATAAAATATGTTTACTAAATATTTATTAAATTTTCTATAGTGAAAATTTTATAAGAAAAATGATTGTACGTCTCTTATTAGATAGCACCCCCCATAGTGCAATCAACAGGTTGCAAGCATCCCCATCAAACTAAGTTGAATAATTTTACTTAATTTTGTTTAAATAATTAAAAAATTCGTATTATATTGTTTTTATTAATCTATTTATTCAAAATAGGTAACATTTATTGAGTTTACTACTTAAAAATTGAATAGGTAATCAGCCACCCTCCAAGTAAGAGTAAGGGGGATGAAATTTTCAATAGCATCTTATTTATAGATAAAAATGGTAAATTGTCGAAAATTTAATTTCAGAAGATTGAATAAGCTACAAATAATGTAAATAAAATAAAAAGTTTGATGATTTTAACTTGCTAACTTCAGAAAAACATCAACAATTTTGTTAAAGTTCCGAAGGATCAAAACTCACCCCTGGACTCACCACCACAGTATATAAGCTAAAAATAGTAATTTGTAATAAAGCAAAGAAAGATTGAGCAATGAGAGACCTGGCTGGATTCACAACTTGAAAATATCTGTAAAATTTAAGGTCGAAGGCTCTTTTACGTCTGACTTTAAGTCAACAATTCTAAATTTACTTTACAATATAAAACTCAAGAATTTTTCTCCAGAAAATATATTCTAATTAAAGCAATTAATGAAATTTACACCTAGACATTATCAAGTAAGCCCTCACAAGCAAAATGGCACAAGCCAGGCCTCCATCCTCCACGGTTCAACTCGTCAACTCGACTGGTTCCTAGCACCCCGGGCCATCCCATGCAAAATCCCAAGCACAATCGATCACTCGCCAAGTCTCATCTGCTGCAACAACTCCCAGCCATCATCGAGAGACTCCAAATGAGTCTCTCTGAGCAGCAGCTCTCCACACAGCCAGAGTTCTAGAGAGGAAAGAAGGCAGTGGAGCGAAAAGTCGGGAGAGAGAGAGAGAGAGAGAGAAAGATAGCAAGAGAAGGTAAAAAAAAAGGGAGCAGACCACGACTGCAGCAGCAGGCTGCGCCTTATATCCTCTTTCCCTGAAAAATCGGCCAAAGGGGTTGAAGAGCGAGACTGTCCCAGCGCACGCGTCCCCGAAAAATTACGTGACACACACACATAGAGAGAGGTGCAGAGAGTCAGGCAGTCCGTCTCTGTCTCTCGGTACGTGCGCGCAGAGAGAGAGAGAGAGCCGAGTGTGTCTCTCCCTCTCCCGCAACTTACTCGCTCGCCGTCGCCGTCGTCGCCAACGTCGCGCGCGCTCTGTCTCTCTCGCTGCTTGGGAAAACGCTGCTCTGCTCTCTCTCCGTCTGTCTGTCTCTCTCTTCGTGGTCTGTTTCCGGCGATATCTCGGCGGCTCCTGGCCGGATTCGGAAAATTCCGGGCTCGGTAGCTCGGGCTCGGCGCCGGCCTACTACTCGCCGCGAAAATCCCGGCCCAGGGCGTCCGGTTAAGGGCCTGGAGGCCCGATTCTAAGCTCTCGAGTCGCGCGCGCACGCCACTGGGGCCCCCGCTCTCTCGCAGCAGAGAGAGAGAGCGCGAATAAACAAAAGGTCGGCCGAGAGCGCGCGCGCGAGCGCTCGCTCACACACTTGGACGGGGGGCCTCGCTTTACTACTTGCAGCCTAGAGCTGCTGATCTGCTGCTCTCTGCTGCTGATCTGCTGCTCTCTGCGTTACGCGCTTACAGACACACATATACGAACGCATGCACTACGGGCTAGCTCCGTCCCGCTCTCTCGTGCCGAGTTCCGGCGGCGCACAGAGAGAGACCCAGCACACATACATACATACATAGAGAGTCACACGGACAGACAGACACATGCAAAGACGTCGGGGCACGTCGTGTGTATACCCCAGTGAGAGAGAGGCCAGAGAGACTCACCTTGGCGCTGAGCGCGAGGATATATCCGGCGGTGGCCTCCGTCTTCTCCGTCGTGGCCGTCTCCTCGTCGAGCGCGGACCCTCCTGGTGTCCCTCTCTCGCTCTCCCTCTGTGTGTGTGTGTGTATAGGTGCGGGGGGCCTTGCGGGCGCGCGCTGTCTCTCTCTCTTTCCTGCGCGCCGCGCCGCGCTCTACCTTCTGCACGCTCGGCTCGCTCTGCACTGGCTCTCGCTCTCTCTCTCCTCGAGCAACACACACTACTGCTGCACTCTCGGCTCTGTGCGAGTGAGAGAGAGACTGTATCGCCGTCTCTGTCTTCTTCTGGGCTCTCTGTGTGTGCGTGTCAGGGTGGTTTTTCGGCTCTCTCTCTCTCTCTCTCTCTCTCCGCGCGCAGCCCGAGGAGAGGAGACGCCTCACTGAGAGAGCGGCCCGTATCTAGGATATTTCCGTCTCTCTCTCCCTCTCTCGGCTGCTCTCTCTCTCTCTCTTTCTGAGGTATAGAGCGAGAGAGGAATCGTCTGTGTATCTGTGTGTGTATAGTAGCGTGTACGAGAGAGGCCCCGAGAAGGGAGGACGGAAGGAGTGTCCCCGCGAAAGAGAGAGAGAGAGAGCTACAGCGCGCTAGTCTCACTAGTGTTGGTAAAAGTAAGAGAGAGAGCGCAGGGTGTTCGTATATATAGCTGAATATTTTAACGCAGCCAGTAGCTTCTCTCTCTCTCTCTTGCGCGCTCACACGGACAGTAGAGCGCCGCCTCGCGGCCGTTTCTCGCGCGCGACTCGCCTGTGTGCCCGTGTGTAGCGTAGAAGTAGTAACGAAGAGAGAGAGAGAGAGAGAGGGAGACGAGTCTGTCTCTCCCTCCCCTCCTTTTAGGTAGCCTGGCCGCAGTAGAAGCGTTCAGCGCGCAGCTCGCTTCTATACCTACCTACACAGACTTACACATCTACATGTGCGCGCGGTCGCTTACGCGCGCGCAATAAAACCAGCGATGGCGACCAACGTCTCTCGCACCGTGTCTCTTTCCCTTGATTTTCCGACGACAGCAGAGAGCGGCACACGCGAAAATCCCTCTCCTCTCTCTCGCTTGCTCTCTTGCTCGTCGCGGGAGGAGAGACAGACGATCCTCGTCTCTCTCTCTCTCTCTCTCTCGCCTTTGTCTCTCGCTTCTGGCCGATCCCCCCTTTTTCCGCACACACAGCCTGCGATCGCGCAAGCAAAGCTTTTTGTGCGCGCTCACATATATATATATTTGCTCGTATATACCTCGCTCTCTCTCTCTCTCTCTCGGCGTTACACCGACGCGACGGAGAAAGAGAGAACAACAAGTGGCTAGGCGCTTTGGCACTCCGAGGAGAGAGGTCCTTGAGGGCTCCTTGTGAGAGAGACTCGGTTTTTGCCGTCTAGAGGGCTGATTAAGGGCTGAAGACCGGCTTCGAGGGTTGGTTTTTCGGTTAAGGGGATGTCGGAACTGGTTAGGGCTTTTTGCGAGGTTTGCCTCTTTGTTGTTGCTTCTAGACGCAGGCTTTTTAAGGATAAGAGAGCTGTGGCTGACGCTAGATCGAGATTTTTATGCTTTTTTTCTTTATCCAGCAGGTGTGGCGGGTTTTATACGAGAATTTAGGGATTGGCTCTTTTTCGAGTCAAGTTACACGATGGTTTCGGTGGAAAGTTAGCTTTTGGTAATGTCCTTAAGGCATTCCGCCCGTAAATTCCGAAACGATATACGTGTACACGTAAACAAGCTCTCGAGCATAGTAGGCTAATGAAAATTGCGCATTAATGATCCCAGTAACGGCAAAAACAACCAACTCGAGCAAACGCCTGACTTTTAATAGAACTTTCAATTTGAAATTCAAAGCGGCTCTATAATGTAAGGTGTAAGATTGATGCTTTCAGCATGGCATCCTTGTTTCTCGTCCTACAACGCTGTAATCTTAATCTTTGGTTTAAGGCAAATGAATATTGGTTAATAAAGCTGATTTTCTATTATTTTGGAAGTCAACAATGGCTGTTTAGCGATTGCAATGTTGGTGTTAAGCGCTTAATGTACTTTTGAATCCTTCATTCGTCACGATTTTTCGACATTTGCTGACGATAATAGATACACGTCAGCAACTTTCACCAGGTGCCTGAATTGCTTCAAAAGAGTACTTAAGGCCTACTCTACGGCTACAAAATGTTAACGTTACGAGAAGGTAAACGCCGTTGATGAAATTGGCAAATTGCTAAGTATTTGGCGGTCAACATCTATTTTTCACGATTAGATCTAATTAGCGTTTGAATTGTTAATTTATTTTCCTGCAGACTGAATTAGTTTATTTAAACTTAAAATTACGGTAATTCATTAGGAAAAACTGGCTGTTACTACTTAAATGTTAAGTAGAAAAGCTTTTGTGTTGAAAACAGCAACTACTTTTTCAACCCTTGGTGAATCGACGTATTTATGACATTTTAAAGAGAATTAAACATGAAATCAATAATTTTTAGTTTTTCCATAGCAAAGATCAATTATACGACCGATTATCTATATAATCGTTAAAATTTTAACAATAATGTTGAATAAAAAATGAAAATGTTAAGAATATCGGTATTACTACCCCTAAGAAAAGAACTTACCCACTGTATTCATTTTTATTGTCGATCGATTTATGAGGACACAATTAATAATTTATTAAAAAGAATGGGTATCGCATTCTAAATAAATTTAACCAATTATTCAAAAATTTACTTTAATAAATAATGAAATTAATCAACAAATAAATAGACAATGTATAAACACAAAATTTTCTCATTTTCAAAAGTGTTTAACACCTTACGATTAACTCATTATAAATTTTTAATATTTCAAAGAAACAACTTTAATACAAATAAAATTGTTATTTTAATATTGTTTAAATATAAATAAACATTTGTATATAATGATTGTTTCCAAAAAATTATGTTTTAAGATAAATGCGTATAAGCTTTATTTTAAAATCGAAATGATTCATATTAAATTCATTGTAATACAACCAAAAAATTGTTTATTACATAATTATAAACAATTATTACAGTGTTATGTATAAACCAAATAATCATTGCATAATAAAAAACCTTTATTTTATAAAAACCTTTATTATACTGCATTGTAATGAGTTCAAATACAAAATCCTTTGCAAAGTAATATGTATGAATCTCAGAAATAATGATCAATAAGCGAATCTTAGAGGACGTTTAACTTGAGCGTAAACATGATAAATTTCATTAAGTGTTCAATTCTAGTGATAGCTTATTAAGATTAATGTGCACTTTTCATTTAACATTTATAGACTGATATGATATTTCTTCATTTTGGCGCTGCGTAAACTCAATAAGCATAAAGAATATTTTTTATATTAGAAAATATCTCTTATTGTAATTTCATCCTGCTACCTCAAATGACTAAACAATCACAAGGATTTTCCGCTCCTTTAGAAGAATAATATTTTCTTTTAAAGGGCATTTACTTCAACACTTCCTAGCATTTAACAGAATTTATGTAGATTTACATTGAAATTTTGATGCACAGAATAAAATCTTTATAGTAATACAAGATGTTAAGCAATAACTTTTTATAAAAGGGCTTGTAAATGGTTATAAAATTGTAAACAAGAATAAACAACTTTAATTAATGAATTGTAATTTAGAAAGGTTTATTCAATAATTTGATAAAAAGATGTTATTATTCAGCTATGCAATTTCATTAAAGCATTAAATTTTAATATCGAATTAATTAATTACTTTTAACGAACTGTAAAAAAGGCCGAAATAAAACGAAAATTGAAACGAGTATAATTGATTAAATATGTCGTTCTGTACATTATAAGCAGAGACAACGTGGGTAAAATTTGTGCGCACGCTACGCTCTCCGAGTAAAATCAGAGTTGATAAAACCTAATCTGATAATTCGTGCTCGTGAAATCCTGCAGTACTCGCAGAAAAACACATTTTAAAGTGAATCAATATAAAAACTTACAACTTTATATAGCGTGCAAATAAAGCGTATAAGCAAATATTAATGTTGTAAACTTTCAAATGCAATGCTATTAGTTACGTAGTCATTGTAATTGTAAATGTGTGTACTTTCACATATTAAGTGTTACGTGATACATTTATATAGTTCAGGCATTTTCTGCTTTGCTGTTGTATACATCGCACCCTCGTCATAATAAATATTTTTCAAACAATAAAAATTTATATTCGCAATAATTGTTTTAAAAACAATTTCTTAATTTTATTTCTACAGTAATAAGTAAAAATGAAACCGTAATCACAGTTAGCCGTAGTAAAACTACATATTCTATCGATTTACTTTATTTACGTAACCAACTACTGTTGTTATTATACCACCTTATGTGTCGATTGTCGATGCAGTAAACATTTTGTTTTATTACGGTTTCTATACTGAACAAAAATATTACAAATGTTAAAAGCATTGGAAAGTGTCCATTATAAATTTTTGCCAAAAAATGTTTCTAGTAAAGATATTTTTAGTACAAGAATAATAAAGTCTGACTGCAAAAGAGAACACTCAAAGGGATTTCTAAATGAAACCACAAGATGTAAGCTAACAATAATAATAATCGACTAACATAATAAGACTTTTGATTATAATGATGTACTTAATAATATATATTGTTTTAATTTGCAAGTTTTCAATAGAAATAATTTATCGCAAATCTCATGTACAATTTTCTTTTCAACAAAAAACATGTTAATATTAGTTTGTAGAAATGCATATCATTTATTAACTCACGATGACGGAGCTTAAAATATAACTCAGCAAGATTTTATTCCCTACATGTCATACGTATCTTGAATAATTCGATGTAATATTGAATAGAAAATGAATATATATTTCCAAAAATGTCAATGAATTAATGTGTTAACATTTTTATTACAACTTAAAATTTTGAATAATTTTCTTTAATTACACACAAATCTTATCCATGAATATTGCACACGCATATGTATTTAACTTGATAAGAATAGTTAACTCAGATGATAAATCTATTTTCTAAAAGCTCTGTTTGGCTAGGGAAAAAGAAATGATGCGCTGTTGATGCAGCGATGAATCAGAAAAACAGAATATGAAGCAAATACTGGGATAAATGCACAAGATAGCACTGAGAAAGCACCCTCTAAAGTTTACAAAACCAGTGTTTTAAATTAATCAAAATTAAGTTATATTTTTTATTTAGATTACTATGAGTTTATTACTTGTACTTGATATTTTTAAATTATAAGCTGTTAAATTAAGTGTTTAAAATAGTTATTATACTTTTTTCATAACAACATCGTATTTCTTTTATAAAATGTTGAAATGACGTAATAAAAGAATATTTAAAGATGGTAAGTCAAAAAAGAAAGTTAATAAGTTTAATAAAAAGGTTTAAATAATTCTAGCCTTATTTTCTAAATATTAATTTATAATACTAAAAAAATAAGTTTACCATGTAAGACTATTTCCGTCTCACACCCTCATTGTTACTGATTTTTATAGAGCTACGATTTTCTAATGCAAATAAATAACCTTTTGTTATGCTGTTATATTTCAACTCAAAATTAGTTTCATCTGTCCATTTTTTGACAATTCAATTGATTAAGCTTACAACCGTGTTTTAAAAAGCTTTATAAATACCTATTTAAAGAAAAAGGTATTTTTCTAATAAAAAAAATTTGGAAAAGGATGTAGGTTTACTTTGATAATGTTAATTTTCTATTTAGCTTTTATACTAAATTATCTAGAAATGATGCTGATGTTAATTTCCTACATCTAAACAGCTTTTATACTAAATTATCTAGAAAGCTCTTGTAAGTGATGTAAGGCCCTTTTACTTTGACTATAATAGCAAGGAAAGTTTCACATTGTTTTAAAATTTATCCTTTTTTTATTCTTTAGTAATGAAGCTTGATTTTCCTTGAACAGACATATTTTCCCATTATAATTAGTGATACATAGATTATTTGTCAGAAATTTTTCAATTTACTACTTTTTCTATATATGTTACTACGAGCATAAGGGATGAAATTGTAGGCCGAATTGCATTACGTCAACTTGATTTATAATAAAATTGAATACACAACTGACATAAGAAAATTATTAAATGTAAATTCCCTTAGGCCTGCGGTTAGATAAATAGTGTCTTTATTGGAAGTACATATTTATAAAAATTTTACTTTCATCTGTATTCATTTAAAATGCCTAAAAAGAACTTTTTATTTTATTGTTTTAATTATAAATTACATCGAGCGATTCTATTTTTAAACAGTCATTAATGTGATAAAATCTATAATGTAAATTACTTAAGGTTATCACGTTCAAAAGTAATTAAAAATTTTGGAGATGTATACAATCTATAAATTTCTTTTCAAATATGGTATATTTTACTATTTTTGGTATTTGCATCGGCATTATTTTATTCCTAATCGATATAAATGTTTAAATTATTATCGTTAGAGGATAAATTTAACTTTTATTACATCAAAGAGAGAAATATTAAAATTTTAAGTTGGTTTTTCCAATGACAAACTTTAAAAATACGTATGATAAATCGTTTTGATAAAAAAAAACACAATACAGGAAGAAGGACACTGCTACTGATGAAGACAAATATTTTTAACAAATTATTTATTATTATTTCCAAATAGATATCGCTAATTACATAAAACCAACAACAAAGGTTCGACAAAACTTCGATTTTTTTTATATGATATAAACGTCTACATTCATACAACGGAGTAATAGTAACTTCAATTTTTATGCTTAATTTTTTATATAAATATTTATTGTTGTTCAAAGCCCAAGTGTTAATTGTTTACTATTTTTTAACATTATTTAGCTCCAAAACATATATAAGATACTAAGATAGTTTCAATAGTTTATTGTTCGTATTTAAACTAAAAATATTTGTAGAACAGAATAAATTAATAAATTTTTATAAATACGCGACCATGTATCAAAATGTGAATGATTAAAATACTAAATACGCATGAAAGTAAATATATTACACAGAGTAAACGTATACATATCTTTAACGATATGCAGCTGTTCATGGTTTCAAGGACATTTTGTTTCGTTATTCAGGCTACATTCACTGTCGGAAAATAATTTAAGGGATGAAGATACATGTAACTCTCAATACATTTTTATAGGACCAAACTGCTATATTTGTGGTTTTCTAATAAAAACTAAGTAAGTCCACTTGTTATGTTTTCGAGAAATCGAGGTTTTAATAAATATTAAAAAATGTTAAATAACGGTGCGCAAAAGATGAAAGGAAGCAAGTTGAAATTTAACACTTAGCTAATTCCTTTAGGCACTAAATACCAATACAACCAGGCATCTCTCTTGCTGCAAACTAGTAAAACGTTCGAGTTATTAAAAGATAGGAAATTAAATAAGCACAGGACTTCATCTTTTTTTAACTGTTTTCCTTATTTATTGTATTAAAAATTATATTAAAAATGTATTAAAAATGAATTATTATTAAAAAATATTAATAGTTTGTAATTTTTAATGTACGTACTTTATTTTAATCTCTGTAATATTTGACAAAAGTATATTTGATTTATTACTTACAATTGTAGTTTTCTAAAAAAACCTTTTAAGTCCATTTTTTATGATAATTCGTGAAATTATAACGATTTTATATTAAAAATTGTAACCAAAAACGTAAATACAAGGTAAATCTAGATAAATAAAAGCAACGGAAACTGAATTCATTAAGATTATAATGGACATATTCTGAAAGTTTGGGAAGTGATTGTCCAAAAATGGATTTATTCACATAGTACTGGCGACATCTTTCTTAAATATTAGCTTTCCGCTAAGTCTATGAAATTTATATGAAAAAAGACTTTTAAGCTCTTATTTAAAAAAAAAATAGGAATTAAAAAGTTTGAAGCCAAAAATTTATTCAAAAGGTTAAATTGCAGTCGTATTAATTTAGTTAATAAAAATTATAGATGTTAGCAAGTTTATCTAAAACATGTTCAGCAATAAAAATGTATCAATAAAAAGCTTTGATTAGTAGTCCATTCCATCGATTGGATTATATTCCGTCGCAAATGCAGTTTGAATTGAATAACGGTACAAATCTTCATTAAGGATTACACACTGCCGGGGACAGATAAATGGATCTAGTGGAGCCCAAACTATTCTAAGAACACCTTTTTTTAAATATGTAGTCGTATTTGTGTCCTTGTTTTGTACTCTTTCTGCAGATATTTTAATGTTGAAAGAAAAGTTAGCGTGTATAATCATGAATTCGTAATATTTAACAATATTTAAAGTTTCAACACTAAGTATGAATATTCATTTTAAAATTGTACTTTTAAACCACAAAATTTATAAATTTTATAAATAAAATAATTAAATTTTTATTTAAAAATTCATAAAATCTATATCTTTCAGTATATAAAAATAATTTAAATTCATTCTTGATAAAAGTAAAACCAAGAAAAATATTTATTTTTTAAATCCATATACAAAAATCTTATTTGAAAATAAAAATCTTTGTATGTAGCAATTTTATTCATTAATCAGTCTTAAAAATAGTATTAGTAAAAGCTATAAAAAAATAATTATAATTTTATTGATTCTCTATGTTTGAGTTATTTAACATTAAATTTCTTTTGACACAAGAGCATTAGAATTATCTTAATACGCTAATTTATCATATCCTGGACAGATTATTGATAAATTTCTACCATGGATTCTAAATAAATTAATAAAAATTAACTAAGTGAAGATAATTTAATAGTTAATATTGATTTTTATATTTGCAATAATTGCACAATGATTTCTAACTTGTAATTTATCAAATATTGCGTGAAAAAATGTTCTTTATTTAATTTCTGTAATAAAGCATTGAGAATTTAATATCAAGATGAAAAATTCTATGCATTAAAATGTAAATAAGTCACGCAAAAGTCTCTTTTTATAACACCAACCCAAGTAAATTAAAGTCCAGTCGATTATACTAGCTCTATTATCATGTCTTACAATATTCTAGAAAATATTTTATACTTCCTATCCTTGATAAACAAGCTAATATCAGTTAAAAATTTTACAGTTAAACTAATTAAAAAAATAAAGTAACGGTAAATCTAATGTTTGTAGGGAGAAAACGTATACTTACAAAACATGTATATATAAAACATAGAGGGTTTTATATATACAATTAGAAGTTTATTTTTAGAAAACCCCGAGTTAAAGTGATGTTGTGATATAAAGACATTAGGAGTGTATTAATAAATCGAATCTTGCAGTACAGAAAGTAAAAAGGTGCATAATATGCTATTATTGTGCTAGAAAATAAAAATTGTACTTTTATATTGAGGTCGTGAAAAAAAACGCGTTTTTACCCATGGATCAATAAAGTATTACATGCATCTATTCGACCAGTCTTACTGTCTTTCTGACTTCGCTCAGATGAGATGAATGCTAATAATCCGTAGAGAAGATTGTTTTATTATTTAGAAGCATAATGTACTATTAACGATTCCACGACAACTGGCCATGACAAAATTGTACAAACAATATTACAGCTTTTCTAGCTGAAATATCATCAAATAAATATCTTTAATGGATATAATACAAATTACAATTTTGCAATGAATTGAAAGATTCTTGATGTTAAAAATCTTTGATTAATTTTTTTCCTCTTCAACTAAACTTCCTTGGAATATTTCAAACATTTTAATTTTATTAAAATTATAAAATATATTTATAAATTATCTTTCAAATTATTTTATGTATTTTCTGTTAATCAACTTAACTATATAAATTATAACTTACAAGGAGAGGACACGGCTGCGGGTCATGGATCTTACTGAAACTTTTTCAGGGGCTTCTTTGGCCAAAATAAGAAGATCCGTGTCTCAGGGTTTTATTGAATAGGCCTCAAAATTCGAATTATGGATAAATTTAATAATATCTTAAAAGAAATAGCTTGTACGCAAAATTTTAA
>UELX01004437.1:0-17841 GCA_900480035.1 Eupelmus urozonus
AAATTTATTATGCATTTGATTGAATTATTACTGTTTGTAATAATTTAGAATATAAACAAATTAAAATTAGTGATCTTCGACAAACTACTGTGCAAAGTACTGTACTTGAAGAAAGAAAATTAATAATAAGGCCAGATAAAATAACAACTTCGAATTCGGCTCGCGAGCCACATCACAGTGTCCCTAAGTTTATTAAATTACGGCTTACTCTCGTGATTGCGGCTGTAATTAAACATTTGTAAAAAAATCCTTTGTTAGCACAAAATTTGAAGTAAGGAAGTTATTTATTATTGTTTTATACATATATTTATGCGGATTTTCAAGAATTTTTATGTCACATATTTAAGAATATAGTTAAAGTACAGTTCAATTGCCTTATGGCTAAGTGACCAAGTTGCTTGTTTCCTCTACATTTTTGTAAACTTTCAAGAACTTTCATATTATAAATACAAAAATACGCTATTTGAAAGTGTAAGTGATCGCTCACGTCTAGTTTTGCGCTAGCAAATGATTTTTTTAAAAATTTGTAATTTTAGTTACGATAACGAGAACTGAGTAATGTTAAAAACAAATCTGGTAGTGACTTTTAAAATCATATGAAATATTTGCAATTTATCTTTTACCATATAAGTTTTTCCTTGGTATGCCATTACGTATCCATGAGAAGTTTTTTGAAGTTCTTTAAAAGCATCCGTAAAAACTTTCTCCATCCAAGCGCGAAATTTATTTTGATCGAAATAGTTTTTATCGGTCAACCATTTAGACAACACTTTACTGCAAAAAACAAATATAAATATTTCATTTAAATTAAAGTAAGTCCTTAAATCAACAATTTTAAAAACCTGTGTTCATTCCATTTTGGAGTCATATCACCATCTGTGTTTACTTTGATTTTTACAAAACCAAAGTTATTATGGTTTGAGTCTATCTGCAAGGCATTACAAAATTACATCATTTGAAATAAGGATATATTTTGTTTTATAATTAGCAATTTAACAAATTTAAATAAAAATCTTACGGATATTTTTGTGTAACTTATTGGCAATTTAATGATGAAATCAAGATCAAATTCTTCTGCTTTACCGAATTTTGTGCCTTTATAATAACTTCCTCCATACATAATCCTTTTATACATTAATGCAAAAAGTGCATCTTTTTTCATTAGCGGTATAAATTTTGCTTCTATTACCTATAGAAGAAATATTGTAAATTTCTTAATTTTTAGTAATCTATAAAACGATCTATAATTATTATCTTTAAATAAATTTTCTTAGAATATAGATTTCTTTAATAACGCACATCCAATAACTAATAATTGTTTTAAATTGAATGATTCAAATTTTTTATCATCATTCATTGTACTATACTTATCTAAGAAATTTAAGAAATCTATAAATTATTTTTAAAAAAGTTTTCAAACTCTCTATCTTATCAATATTATTTATCGTGAAACACTGCTTTAAACTTTTTATCAATAAAATTTTAATGTTGAAACCAAATACGATATTATAACTTCAGCTTACGTCTTTAAGGTGCTGGTTATTGATTCTCCTCTCTTCCTCGTCAAGTGTCAGATACTTTTTGTTTATCATGCCAAAAACTGTATCATCGCGATACTTCCGCTCCCTATAATTTTGGATTTCGCCCATTTTTTCCTAACAATATCTCGTAAAATACTGCTTAAACAATCAGTCGTCTTAATTAACTTAACCAGAGTTAATATTCATCCACACTCAAACTAAAAAGAATCGGCGCGAAGATGTTGTCAGACTGGTTTTTGCAACCTCACTCGCCGGTTTCGATGTTCAGACTGAGTCGAGAGCTGCGCTACGTGTACGCGTGGTAATCGCAGTAGTTTTGTTGGAAGTATATACAGCATGCCGCTATATATATTTGAACGATATTGTAGCAGCTACAGTAAGAGCGCGTGAATGGCGTGCCTTATGCTTGCATTTTTATTATGAGTAGCAGAGAATATATTCTCGAACGTGACGATTCGAGCGAGATAGCGATAAATCGAACAAGCCTGGCATTTTAAGACGGGGATTTTTTTGAAATGGTTATGTTCCATGTGGATGTTGCATCAGCTACTAGCTCGGATTACGTCGCTTTTAGGATGCTTTGGAGAAATAGTTTGTTTCTTTTTGCAGTGGAAGTACTGATGATTTTAACAGTAGTAATTTTTGGTATTTTAGAAAACTTCCAGCTGGTCCATGAATGGCTTTTTGGAAGACTAAATACAGTTTTGTTTTTGTATTGGTTCAAACTTCCGCCGTTCTGAAAATTTCGTTCTTTGTTCCTTCTAGCGTGTTGTTTTGAAATATTCTATTTATACCAACACTTTTTAGAAGGGGTGAGGAATGAAATAAGATTTAAGATTTGTGTAATTTAAAGTTGGTGTTTAAGTGTTTCGTTAAAATTTATAGTCATATACACAAAGTTTTTGCAGAATACTTATACTTTATTAAATGAAATATATCAAAAATATAGAAAAACATTAAAAGTTATATAACAATTACTATTTTAATTAAAGGTTTCTATTTTTTTTTAAATGAAATTGAAAATTTTTTTAAATGAAAAATGCAACTACAAAATTCTTTTGACCAATTTTACACCTTGTTTGAAAATTCAATATTATATATTTATTATCACAGTTGATTAAATCAACTAAAACTCAATTAGAGAATTGTACACTGAACATCTTTGAGAAACGACTTTACAGATATCGAGTTTGTAGAAATATAAAATCAAATTGCTTAGATTTTACAGAAATGTATGAAAAGTGATATTATGTAGTTTTTGGTGATAGGAAATAAAGTCTTATGTTTTATATATTTCGAATAATTGTTCAGAAATGGATAAATAAAAATAAATGTTAAATGCAAAGATAAAGCATACTTAGTTTTAAACGTGACATCTCTGTAAAAGCATGAGGATCAATTTCTTTTTTTAAATTAAGAAAACTAATAAAGGCATTAATAAGATTAAGGTGAAAGAGGACTGTTATAAAGAATATAAATAAAAATAAATGTTAATGCAAAGATAAAGCATACTTAGTTTTAAACGTGACATCTCTGTAAAACATCGAGGATCAATTTCTTTTTTAAATTAAGAAAACTAATAAAGAAATTAATAAGATTATACGGTGAAAGAGAACTGTTATAAAGAATACAAATCGTAAAAAATAAATATTCCAAAAAATCTTACTCTGATTTTTTTCGACGCAAACAACATAAACATGAAATGTGCAAAGTAAAAAAACACATAAGGAAATTAAATTAGATAAATTAAATTAATTTTTTAATATCCTTTATTAAATTATTTCAGGAGTAATCCTTCTCTCATCACAACTTATAACATCAGGTAGCTCGTAAATTGACAAAGATGGTCACATTTCAATCTCTACCTTCTACTTGCTATCTTTATTTAATATAAAAGATTCTTAAAGAAACTGCAAACTAATTTGCATTGTTTAAGTTTGTACTCACTTTGCTTTAAAAGAAATTCTTACCATATAATGATGAATACAGCTATTTTCTTTACCCACATGAACGTCTAAGGACAAATCCAACAGATGGAGACACTGTCATAGCAAATTCAATTTTTGAACCAAAATTAATATTTTTTATAATGTTGTTTTTCTGCTCAATTTATCCAATTAAAATATTTATTTTGATTTTCAGACTTTTACTTTTATTATTGATCTTGACTTTGCTAACAGTGTTGGGTTCTGGCAATAATTCTTGCTCCCTAGATCTTACGTAGTTTTGTTTTGATGCTTTCACAATGTTTACGTTAAAGATTTGTTAAATTATTTAAACTGAAATTTTAAATATCAATTAGTTTTACAAGATAAAAGCAATAAAAGATTGTATAAAATGAAAACAAATTTCATTTTTTATGTGCACATAAATAAATAATCACAACAAACGACATTATTAGCTTTACGAAATTACGACAAAGTAATTTACAACGATCTCGTCAATACTACCCAATAAACTATACAAAGCAATCAAACTCGTCATCCACAAAAATCCCAGCTTCAATCAACAATTCACTCTTCCGCGCCGTCCAACAATAAACCTCCAGACCTGAAAGTCGCCAATTTTCTCTTCTGGCGCTCGCGCGAGCCTCGCGAAATAAAAAGGAAAATCGTTTTCGCGAGAAACGAAAACGGCGCGCGCGCGCGTTTGAAATTCGAAAGAAGTCATACGTGTTCTGGAACGGGACGCGCTGGCCGCGCGCGTATATACGTGAACGACTTTCCGAAGTGCCATAAACGCCTGGCTTTCACCTGAGAGCGCGCGTTTGAGCCTCCGGGCGACGCGGAATCATCTCCTTCTACCGATCCGCCGCCGATCTTTTTTCTCGTCGGTTTGAGGAGAGTTGCTTTCTTGTGGCTTTTTTTTTGCTGGACGAGGTGGATTGGTTTTTCGAGGTTTTCTGGACTGGATTTTGGGCTTTGTTGTTGTGGAATAGTTGTGTGATATTTGATCTAATATTTGATGGACTAATTAATTTTGTATTATAATATTTTATATTATTAAACGTAGCTTCGTTAAAATGAAAATCTAACGTAAAATTATATTCAAGTATAATTCTGCATCGTAAAAATGTTTCTGTTTTCACTGTTCAAACGAGATGAAATTAGCCAAAGTGGAGCATGACTTATTCAAGGAAAATTAGAGAAATCCTAATACAACGCACGCCCGGGACCATCTAATTTCCACCGCCGGCTGAATTTTGATAAAAAATCCTTAATACTCCCGTGCATTGTGTACCCAATTATCCAGTAACCCTGTTTTCTTCGGCTTTTTGACGCACGAGAGCGAATATTCAAATCACCCGCTGCTGAATTTTTGCATCCCGCGGACTGTTATTACATTAGGTATATCCGCGACGGCGGAAAAAGTATCGCAAGAACCGCAAGATTTCTTCGTGAGTTGTCTATTGGGATGATTATAATTGGATGTCTAATGGCCGTAATTGCGGCCGCGAAAGGGGCAATTTCGAACTGGACGACAGAAATTGTAGTAAGGTCAGTCACTTTTTCCGCGTCGTGCTTATGCATCAACGTTAAAGTTAAAAATACTCACGTCTTATTTGAGAATACAATAATTAAAGAATTTATTACCCGATCAAAAAGCTGTAACGGTTTTTCTATTAAAAATAATAACCATTTTGGCGAATCTTTCTTCATTTATTCTTGTCTGTGATAAATATCAAACAACGTGCAATCTTATTATTTTTAAACACGTAAACAGCATCGATAAAACCACCGCCATTCAACAAAACCTCAACAAAACCAGAAAAAACTTATCAGCGCTGAGACTCCTCCAAAGCTCTTACGCTCTCCCGATACTGGATCATTAATCGATCCATCGATCTAAGAAGAGGAGTAGCCGGACGGCTGGAAAGAGAGCGACGATAAATAGATCGAGATACAGCGAGGCGAGGAGCGAGCGAAGAAGAAAGTGTTGATCGCGGCGAGAATGCCAAGGAGTCCAAGAGGATACAGGAAGGGGCTAACGATGTCGATGACGCGCCTGCCCCCAGGGGGTCGTACGTGAGCTACGATTAAACGTTACGCGGTAGAAAGATTTTTCATTAGTGCTGGCAATTTTGGTTTTGGGTTGAGTGAGTTTTGGCGAGGGTCTGGTTTTAATTTGAGAGTTGGTTGAAGTGGTTTGGTTGCTGGGATGGTGGGAAGGATGAAATGGTTTTAAGATGTAAGTAGTTGATGCGAATGTTTTAAAACTTGGGCAAAGTTGGAAAAAAATGTAGTTTATGGTTATAAGAGTGATTAGCGTGATTGAGCATAATCCTGTTTATGTAAGAAGAAACACGCTCTTAGGATAATCGAAACGCGTCTTACTAGAGCCGATATGCATCTACTTACATGTATAAATAGTGGTGCTACCCACGTTAATGTTGAGCAATGTATTTCGCACATAACTAATTATTTGCGACGTTGTGTGAAAAATTTATTTTTTAGCCTGAGAGCAATCTTGAAGATAATGTTAGCAACTTGCAAAATACATCCGTTATTGTAATTTCGAATGCAATAGTGAATTTAACAAGAATCTTGCAATAAGCGAATTTCGTTTCTTTAATTAAAAAACCTGATACAATTATTAGGTTTTCAAACATTTTAGGATTTGAAGATTTGAACTAACAAAGATTTCAACAAACAAATTAACAACTTTAATTCACCGGTGGTAACAAAATTTTCAAAATAAATCCTCACTCAGTTTTAGAGGATTTAAAGTCTAAGTTTATTTTCACATGTTCTAGCGAAAATTAATTAGTATTGTTAATTTACGTTAGATTTTAAAGAACAATTAATTTACATAAAAAAGATTTGAATAGAAAATAATCGAAGGAGAAAATAATTTTGCAATATTATATTTTCGTAAATATCAATTTTCTCTTTTCATGATAAACTCATGAAAATTCCTTTTTGATTTTACAAAAAGGAATCAACCGCTTTTAGCACAAACCCTTTCACCAATCCAACTCATCAAAGAACAATCCCCTTAACAATCCACCTTATCCTCACCACCCCCATCACTAAAAACAAAACACCCAGCTCCCTCACAAAACTCCCTCATCCGAAGCCTCTAAAAATCCCAACCTCCCACACTCCCGTCCCTCCTCATCTCCCCCCGTCCACTATTACCTGCGGCTCTCGAGCGCTAGCGCCGCCGCCGCTCGCGCGCCTTCACCGGGGGGGCAACGGCAGTCAGTCTCCGACCGCGAGGCAGCCAGCACTGCTCTCCGCACGCTCCCAAACACACACACACACACATATCCCGTTGCGCGCTTTCTTATTCCTCCTCGCGCGTACACGCGAACATCTGTTGAGCCCAGAGTGCACTCCTCTCCTGTGTATGTGATCGTTCGTGCCCAGTGTGACCGAGGCATGCCGCGAGTGCCGAAGGATAGGATCTAGACCTGTGCCCGCGATCGATCGGATTTTTCGTGAAGCTGTGCGTGTCTTGTGCAGTGGATTCGAGAAGGAGCGAGCAAGGAGGAGGCCAGGAGTAGGCTCACGCATCGAGGCACTGAGATTCTGGCTGAGGATTGCCGTCACGAATGGTTAACGTGAGTGCAGGATCTCTTGGTTTATAGTTCAGAGTTTGACAGCTGTGCGTTGAGCGAGCTGAGGTTCGCGGAGGCGCGCCGGTTTTATAATTCTCTACGAGTCTTTGTTTGGATTTGTCGATATATTTTAGTTTTTGCGAGGGTTTTTTTAGTTAATTTGGAAATATATGGCGAGGCTTTGTTGTGGAAAATGTTGTGATAGCTCGTGTAATAATATAGTCCGAGGGCAAATGAGGAGAAATGGTTTTTACGATAAGAGACTTTGAGTATATAATGGCTATCTCCAATAATATAATTAGTACGATACGTGCAGGTACACAATAGCGTAATAAATTCCAAGGCTCCACAATGACGCCTTCGAACCCTTTCTATTAAAAAAACATCCTTATTTTGATTTCCCCTACGTCCTCCCCCGTATAAACACCCAATTTATCCACATTCCAAAAAAAAACTTTCATTCAACCAATATATCCTCAACACCAACTCCCCCCTTACTAAATAATTTATACTAATCCAAGCGTTCATATGCAATTCAAAGCGCGGCCCGATCGATTATGCATGCAAAATCATCTGGCGCGCAGAAAAATGGAACTCGTTTCGCGCTCGCCAATGAAAAAGCCAGCGCCGCATATCCGAATCCAGCTCTCCGGCGAGAGCCGATTGCAGGCCGCGCGAAAATCGTAATGAACTTTCACGTGGAAACTTTATATGGCGGCTAATAAACGCGCTCTCGTAACGTCTTATGCCGATGTGTATGGATTATTACGCTTTCGTTGCGAAAAAAAGCGCGGTCGCGCTCCAAAACGCGCCGATTTGCGGAAAAGCCGCTTTTATGTGGACATTATGAAACGAGCCTGCACGCCTGCCTGAATTAGCCGTTTACCGAGCGGCTATTTTTTCAGTGCCGCATCTCTGCGTTTTGTATACGGCATGTAAATAGCGGGATTCTCCGGTTTATTTCTAGATCGGCATTTGGCGTCGCTCGTGTCGATTAACGAATAGAAAATTCATCGGCTTGAATACTAGTTTATTTTCTCTAATTAACGTGTCACGCGTATTTCCAAGATTTCATTGACAATCAGGTGTAGCGTGAGAGAGAAGAAGCAGCGGGCGTGTCTATGTAATTCTCGCAACCGATGAGTTTTTTTCTCCCCGTCTGGGTATACACACGAAAAGGATCGACGACCCGCAGCGGCTTATCGGGTTACACGGGCGATTTCGAATTTCTGTGCCGGGCCTACCTTTCTTTCGGGAAAGAAAGTGAAGGCTGGTCTCAAAACAAGCGAGCCTACCGTTCGATGTATGTGTTCGTCTGCCTTGGAGCGACGTTTTTTCTTCTTTGCTTTCTTCGTGATTTATGCAATTTGTTAATGATACTTATGCAATGTCGAAGGAATTCCTAATATTGAATGGTTATGCGTTACCTATTATGTTTCATTAATATTAATTAAATAATGTCTGCGCAAACATTAAATGTTATCAAACTGTTTCTCAGTGCACATGCACTTTTTGATCGATTAAATTACCCCTTTAAAATCGACATCCCAAAACCCCTAGCCCACACCCGTCAAGATCCTCATTTTCACACTCCCAGCCACCCCGACCTCTAATTTCCCATCATTAACCCAGCAGTAGGTCCAGCCCGGCGCAGCCTCCCATCAACGCCGTCAATCAGCCGAATTAATAACCGGCCCCGGCAGCCAATTTCCCAAGCTCCTACGTAACAAAAGACAAACAGCCGCGCGTGGGCGCCGTCATCAGCTAGCCTCCGCGTGTACACATAGTCGCGTGGACAAAAAGGATCTCGCAGTGAGTCATTGTCCCCGATGGCTGGCTCGTCCGCCTACCGGCGTACGCGAATTATAATGAAGCCGCCTGCGATTGCGATATTACGGAGGTGGCTTGATGTATGTGCGAGCTGGTAAAAAGCCCATTAAAGGCGCAGGAGGATGGGATGGCTGGGGGATCGGTGTGGGATGGGAGTGGGTTAGAGTGCCGGGATTTGGTGAGTTTGTTGGACGGATGAGGCGTTAGATATTTGTTGAAATTTGGTGAAATTGAGGTGATGAGATTTGAAAGCATGTTAACTGGATGTTGGATCATATGAAAAAATAGCGACTAAAATTTGTTTATTGTAAATAAAAAATTTTTCAGTATTTAGAAATTTTACATCTTCTATCTGAAAAGTCCAATTATTTATTAAAATTTCTTATTATCAATAAAGAAATTAGTATAGTAAATTATCTATCAGTCGATGACATTTATTAACTGAAGAAAAATCCCACCGTGTTCGTTGTATTTGAAAATTTATGTGTTACCATGAACATTTTTGATTTGTCATCGAAGATTCCTACACGCCGAGCGACAGTCATCCCAAGAGGCGACATTTGTGCATCGTGACGTTTATAAAACGTTCCTATTAAGACATCGACACAAAATTGAAACTCGACAAACCATGACTGGTCAATCAAATCCTCGTGAAAGCTTTACAGCTGCATTTATGCCATTAAACTCGGTACCATCACCGATGATGAATGTAACTAACAACGTTAATTAACAAAGATCTGTCCGAACAGACCATCGTGTAGTACTAAACTTGTAACCCCCTTAATTTTACTATACCCACGCGATCAAAACATACAACTCACACTGAACATCATTAGTCCACTAGCAAACCTACACCCAACGCTAAAATCTACCTTTCCTCTCTACCAACCCCAGAAAAAAATCGTAATCCCCTGTCAATCATGAAAAGCCGATAATAGAAAAGCCATCCTCTTCCGCGAGTGAGATCGGCCGCTCATACACACATACGTGACTACACGTCCCGTCGAAAGTCCCGCGGCCGACTCATCCGCGCGCTCGACCTCGAAACACAGAAAATGAGTAAGCCTCGCACCAGTCCGTATATATACTTACATACGCGCCTCGAGTACGCGAAGCGGTGAAAAATCGGCGCCGAGATCGGCATTTAGAGATCGGGCCTGGAGACGGCTGGGTTGGATTATGAGTTTATGGATGGGTTGGCTGTTTTTGGGGATCTCGTGGGTGGGAGGTGAGTAATGCGAGGAGCGTTTTTTTTGGAGTTGGGTGGATTTGGAGAGATTTTGAGAGTTGCGTAATTTTTGGGTTATTTCGTTCAGTGTTGCGAAGTTTGTAAGATTATCCGATGGCTTTCCTTCTTTGTCAATAAGTTATGAGTACAATGAAAAGTATACTGAAGTGCGTTTTGAGAGCTGGTAAAATAAACATTAAAACGCGAAAGAAAGTTTTATTTCAGATCGGAAGAGCTTTCAAAAATCACTCGAACGCCACATTTGATACTCGAAATTGTTTTTTAAACACTTTAAATAGTCTATAATTACTAGGAACAACTCGAGGCATTATTTTCTCTAACTCTTGCAAATGAGTTTATAAAGAGTGGCATGACGAAAAGTTGCTGAAAGACGGACGAGCAAAAGACCGGCTGCACTCGAGGATTTCTTCGGCGCCTCGAGTGTGTATAGTTTTTAGTTGAGAAAGGTTAAAGCGAGCCACGAGCGTTCGAGGAATTTTATTTTGACATACGACTTTTCCGTACATTTGTCTTATGCAACGGACACGCGCGAACATATGTTTATATGTTCGACGCTTTTCTCTTTTTCCGATCGAACGAGCAGTACAGCGCTTTTAGGTCTTTTTAATTCTTCTTATTTCTTGGTACTGTATTATTCTGATTTAGTGGTTTTTAAAAATTCACGTTTTTACGATCGACACGCGCCGATAAAACTTTAATGCGCTAAAACTCACCGGATCGCCGTAAAAAATTCTCTGTAAACAAATTATATCCACGACTAACTAACATTCATAAATCACAAAGGATAATTATTTTACGCAGCTAAAAAATATCCCAAATCAGCAATCCGCTCACCGCTCCACCAGCCACTCCTCCCGACAACAAACTGTCACCGCTCGTTTATGCCGAAAACCAGCCAGCCACCTTGAACCACATTCGCCGAGCCGTGAAAAAAAGCCAGAGCGCAAAGACAAAAAGAAAAAAACCAGCCCGTGCAACGCACCCAATTGCGCGCTCGGCATTTTCTCTTACGTATAGAAAGTCGCGGATCCCGATCTTTCTCTGTCCGCTTTTATTTCGCGCGCGCGCGCTGGTTACGAAACGGTTGATCGAGACACGCTCGCCTCTTACGTGTATGTGCTGTGTGTGTATGTGCATCCAGCGAGTTGGTCTATCAGCTGATCGTGGGCGAGGAATTCCGAGGTTTGTTGTGTGAGTTGCTGGATGGCTGGTTAAATTAATTTGCCGATTGCGCTGAATGCTTTAACGAGCGGCTGCTGGTGTGGAACTGCTTACGTTTGAGAGAGTCGAGTTTCATGGGTTTGAATATGCGCGTGATTTTTGTACTTTATGCGGAAGAATTCGTTTGAAAAATAGAAATGAAAATGTTTAAATCTATCCTACTAACGACTGTTATACCGAATCGTTAATACCAATGATCAAACCGGACTAAAAGCAAAAGAAGACGATCGCGTGTCCGTCCGATTACTCCTCTCCTCTTCAAAAAGAAAAACCCGTCTTACTCTCGATCCTACATCAAAAAAATCCTCGCTCGCCTAATCATCATATCAAAGCATCTAGAGTCAGCGACCCCTCCTGCACGATCGTAAGATAATAAACTCTCTCTCTCTCTCTCTCTTTTTCTCGTCATCTCGAGAGATAGAGGGAGAGAGAGAGCAAGAGCCAAGCGGAAAAGGAGCAGATTCTCTCGCGCTAGTCCCTCGGGGGCACGCGGAGAACTCGGCTTTATTTATGCCGCGATGTACCTGCGCGCGTGTACTCCAGGGCTACCGCTGTATATTATCTCCTAACGAGGTGTACCGGAGAAGCCAGCCTGGTTGCCGGTCTTTTTTTCTCTCTTTCGGGATATGCGAGAGTTCCGCGTGGGTTTTCGGTTGTCCGAGATGCGGTAATGCTGCGGGTAATTGAAAGTGGGGTTCACAGAGCTTTTGATCTATGAGCTAGGGTTTTGAAACTTTGTAGAATTGATTTTTCATGTTGAATTTTGTCGTTGGATAATCCAAGTAATGCGAATATTTTTACCTTCGCACACAAACGAAATTAAATTACAAGAAAAGAATAAGTAGCCAAGGTCTCAGCCGCGCGAAAATTACCACAAATTCAATTCTCGAAAAGTCCAACTTCTCATCTCCCTCGAATCAAGCTTCCCCGTAATAGAAACTACAACCTCGCGAGTAGCTACTCCGCAAAACTATATTTAATGCATTCCGCAAGCCCCGAGAAACTTCCCAGAAAACTTTTCTCTCTTCCCCCGGCGCGTAATGCCGCGCGACTCCAGAACAGTCCGGAAAAAGGACAGAGAGCGGATAAAAGCGCCAGAAAGAGAAGCGGCGGTCTGCTCGAGGGTGAAATTAGTCCCGCTCGCTCGAGCCTAAGAGTTCAAGATCCTCGGCAAGAGCGCAGCATCTCTCCCCCCCTTACTTTCGTTGCTTTGCTCCCTTTTGCGCTGCACTTGCTCCGAGAGGCGCAGCTGGATTATGCAGGCTCGATATAAAACGCGGAGTTACGCGAGCTGCCGGCTTGTATACAGCTTTGACGATATTTACGGGACTGCTGAAATTGCGTATGCCTGAGATATATCGATGGGATGTGTAATTAGTTAGTGTGTAGAGGATGGCATGATTATCACTTGATAATCAGGAGAGTGTCTTGACGTTGCAGGTACGCGCTGAATTTAAATATATCCATACTTTAATTTGCTCTTCTCGTTATCGCGCAGAGATCGCTGATATTATCCGGCCTCTGTAGTTTGCTCTGTCGATGGTGACGCCAGCTCGCTTTCAAAAACACTGACTGATTTTAAACGCTGCAATTACAGCCTCGGCCATTAATCAATTTTCAACACAGACATTACCCTATTTTTTAATCCCGGCCCGCGATATGCAGCCTCCGAATTATGCAAATTGAATGTTTTAATTGTCCAGGCTTTCTAGGCCTTTATCGCCGGGGAAAATCGACGATTCGGAAATTTGAATTTTAATCGCCGCCGCCAAGCCAATCTCGGACATTATCCACTTACGCTCTTCCGCGTTGCCCGCGACTATATAAGTGGACCGCTGCAATATCCCCGCTAGCTCCAATGTCTTTTTCAAGCCTAAAGTTTCCCCCCGTAAAACCTCATCTCCCCGCGACAATTATAAAATTTGCCACTCTTGCGAAACTCTCCGCCAAATTACAGCACTCACAGTCCCATTATATACCCACTCTCGCAGCTCGAAACAATCCAAAAATCCTCCCTCCTCTCAAACAAGCTCGCGCGACTATACCTCTCGCATCTCGATCGCAGCGCGCGCGTATCCAGAGCTCCGGCAGTTCAAGGACACGCGTATATACGCGCATCGAACTCGCCGCGCGCACATAAGGGGCCCGCTTTTTTCCGCGGCTCCCTTTCTGCCCGCGTGTATACGTATATACACACACACGCGAGCGGCTCTCGCAAGGGGGAGATCGAGATTACGCGTGCATTTGCACCGGCTCGGGATTTCGCGGAGGCTTTTTGCGATCGCGAGCGAAGGTAGCTTTTTAGAGAGGGGTATGTACGCGGCTGTAGCTCAGCGGTGTGCTTTGAGCTTCGATAAGTGAAGCTAATGCGCTCGTTTCCGGATTCGATTGGTAGCTAGGTTTTTACCGAGCGGTTTTTCGAAGTAGCTCGTTTCTGCAAGAGCGATTGCCAATCTCGAGCTGGATTTATGGAAAAGGTGAAGGCTGGAGTAATTAAGGAGCGGATTTATGCAGATTTCGTTTTTCCCAAAGGCTTTGTGTGCTTTGCGGCGTCAAAGTCGTTATGCATTTTCCGCGGGACTGACGCAAAAGTCATTGTTGTCGTTTTCCTGAAGGATGTGGGGAAACTTTGTAGTCTCGTCGTTAAACGCGGTAAATGAGGTAGCGAGCTGCTTTAACTTTATTGCGCTGTCTTATTAATAACGCCGGGTATTTTAACGGCGGGCCGTTTAAAAAGTGGTTCTGCCCTTCGATATACACATTTCGCTTGCTTATTAGTAAGTTAATTTTAGAATCAATAGGTTATACGTAAGTAGACGATGATGGGAGATAACGATGGGAGCGTATAAAATGGAATTTCGCAGGCGGCTGTGTTCGTGCTATCTTCTTAAAATACGCGAATCTGTTTCTCGGCTGGATTTGAAAACTTTAGGAAAACATGAATTATGTAAATGTTATTCTTTTGTGTGCTCATCGCATGCGAACTTGCTATTACCTGCTTAAACGATATATAAATCGGTACATTGATTATGTAATGGTTATTTTAATACTGCGGGAATGTAACGTAAGTTGGAATATTCACGGCTTGTTACGCTTTATGTTTACAATACATAATAAAATTTTAAAAAGTAATAATCTATTTTTGTACATACTAAAAATACGCATAAAATACGCACGGATGTACGTAAGAGCATTGAAAAACATAAAAGTAGATAAGCATTTACTCGAAACAAACAAGCCAAGATCGTCTGAATTAATAGCAGCAAGCCATCAGCTGACTTCCTGCCCTCGTGTACCCAGTCAAAACTGCCGTATCTTCGCGAGCCTTAAAATTCCTTCTTCTTCCTACACCGCCGCAAAGCAAGAAAACAGCCGTATATACGAAACTCAAGACGCCGGCAAAACTTTCCTCCTCGCGATCTCTCCGCAGTCCGTGCGAAAGGGCGTAGTTTCGCTCGGTCAGAGATGGATATCGGCTCGTTGCCTTTTAAGAGGCAGATCGACTCTCGCGAGGCCTCGCGCTTTCCAGGTTTTAGCTCGCTTGAGAGTCTTTCCGGAAATTTAATAAAAAACGCTTGTGGTTATTTTTTTTCTTGAAGATTTCACTTTCTTTCTTTTTTTTTTATGTGGAGAGAATTGGGAGGTACGTTGTGTAAGAAAGGTTGTTTTTCTTGGTCTTTGGGATGTGCAAAAGTTTCTACTTATTTGAATGTTATCCTTACGTATGCTCATCGTTAGTCTTTTGACAGGAAATGATTTTGTTTAAACTTGCACATAATTTACAAAAGCAATCAGTTTAAAAACGTTAAAGCACGAAAGAGACTTAGTGCAATAATTCCTTCTTCAGCAAAAACGCACAGTCTAACCGAACCGCATCTCGCACTTAACAAAATCACCAACCAACAATCTCTCAAAAACGCGCCAGCGCAAACTGCGAATCCTCAGCTTAATCCCAAACTCTCCAACCTCCCCTCGCCTCCAAAAATTACAGCCCATACTCCAGGAAAACCATTCCCTCCTCCCACCGTTCACTTACACATTCCTCCATATACCTCGCATTCCTAAAACCGCGAACCGCTACACGGAAACTTCCAGAAAACGAGCGCATCCCTTTGGCATAACGCGAAATCGAACGGCGCCTCGATTTTCTAAGCGCGAGGAGCGTTTAATAAGGGACGCTGGAGGCGCGCACGATTCGCCAAAGCGGAGCTGTGTTTTCGCACTTGCGATTATGTATGGACGAGGATAAGTTGAGGTTTACGGCTCAAAGGTTGCGGGGCTAATGGCCGGGAGGGAGATGCAGATTTTCGAGATTGCGGGCTTGTTGGCTCGGATGATTATGAGTTGGATTTTTTACTTACATTTTGAGTGAAACTATTAACTTTTGTTTGATGATTATAAAAAATCGCCTTAATTTTAGCAATACGTAAACAATTTTTATTATCTCCTTTTCCCATTTACAGCCATTAAAAAACCCGACGCCAAATAACTTAATATAATTCCAAACTCATAGTCCGCATTAAAAATGAGAAGCAGTAAACCCCGCAACAGTTGGCTAACCGCGCGCTCTCCGAAGTAACAATAACGCAATTACGATCGAATTACCAACACATAGAAAGGCCAGAAAAAGACGTTTATCATTCCGCCTCGAATACAGCGTAACGCGCCACTTTCGTTCTCGTTCCTCGCGAAGCCGGCGAAACGGCCGGTTAAAAGCCCTCAAATTGCCAGTTAAAACAATGGCCGGTCAAGGGAGTAGGGAGAAAGCTTCATAAGCATCGAACGCAGGATGAATTCGTGATCCTTTTTCTCTCGGCTCGATTAAAAAATGAGTTTCACACGACTTTTACGTTTTTATTGTAACGCAAGGCTCTGCGTGGAAAAAAAATATAATAATGGTTTTAATGACTGCACTCGCACTTTCTTCGGCGGCGCTCGGAAAACGAAAGTCGTAATTTTAAAATTAGCCGCAAATAAACGAAATTGAAATGCCGTAAATTACGGCCTTAATAAATGAGGAGCCGGCTGGGTTTCTAAAGAAAAAATGTCGTAAAAAGAGAGATAAAAGTTATTAGATAATTGGCTGATTAGCGCTAATCGCTTTCTTTGAAGCGGGCATAATTGGCCCAACCTAACGCAATTATATTTTTTGGAAATCCATCCGACCCGTCTAACCGCAACAAAATCCGATCGCAATAAATCCCGATCTGCAGTCACATTCCATTATCCCCATTACACCGAAAAAATCGCTATTATTTACACCAGAGCATAAACGTCGGGCGCACCTGTTTGCACCTCCGCAACTACGCATTCTAGTCCAGTCGAGCGTTGCCGAATTTCGCGCGCGACTGCACCGCTCTGTCCCTTTATTTTGGCGAGGCGCGAAAAAAATGGAGACAGGGCGATTGCGTAAGGCTTTTTTGGTGGGGATAGGAAATTGAAAATCGTTCCGGGGAGCGCGTGTTTTTGAGGTAATTGGGTTGAGAGTGGGTAATGACGGGCTTTTTGTGAGCGCTGGGCGCGGAAGGAAATGAATAGGCTTTTATGTGGGGATCTGGGGCTTGGTTGTGTTGTGGATGGTTTGTTTAGGAGAGAACGACACTGCAGTCGTGCGTGAAAAAAACCAACCTTTTTACTATAATTCCGGAATGCAACAAAAACATCCGCGCATTTTTACTTTCACCTCTTAGTCAGCATCAGCGAACCCCTATAACCTCTCAATCCTCTATATCTCCAAAAATTCCAACCTCCGCATCAAAACACGAAACACCGCTCGAAATCCGGTTCCAGCCGCGTGTCGCCCTCGGGCCGATAACTACATCATGCAGCGCGCCGCTATCCCATTTTTCCGAAACGTTATTAGGCGCACACATAGACACAAGCTTGCGCTCGTCACGCTGTGGGACCACGTGGAGATTATAGGAGCGCGCCGTAAATTTTCCGCGCGCGGAGAGAAAGTGTCTCTAACGAGTGGAACGCGGCCCGGTAGTCGGGGCCGGCGTATAAGTAGCCTCGAATTAAGATAGCTGCAGCGAGAGGATAATTTTATTCGGTGAAATTCGACGGGGTTTCCCTTTTGGTGAAGAAGCTTTTTACGATGGCGAGCGGAGAGTTGGTTTTTGGGTTTTAATGTGGAGGTGATGGTGGGCTTAGGACGTTGGGAGCGAGCTGGATATGCGGGCTTGGACCGTTATTTTTTCGAAATTTATTGAGATGTTGGAATGTCTGATAGGGTTAACGTTAGGGAGAACGGTTTACAATCTGTTGCTTTATACTTCTGTCAGGAAGAAAATATCTTCGTGAAATGGGGTGGGTATCGAAAAGTAGAAGGCTCAGTTCGTATTCGTATCAAAATGTCGAATATTGAAAAATCGAATGAAACTTCTTCAAATGATTTTTTCGACTAACACTTGTAATTAGAATATCCAGACCGTCGAATG
>UELX01004438.1:0-17839 GCA_900480035.1 Eupelmus urozonus
TGAATTTTAGTTATAGTGTATAGCATAGTGAATTAGTTTGATTTTTTAAGTCAGGTGTTTAAAATTTTTAAATGGATCTCTAGTGTTGTTAGAATGGTGAACTTGAAATTATAAACTCAAGAAAAAGTTTGATACTGCACAGTGATTATAAAGCAAATAGAGATCAATATTTGCTATAAGTAAATTAATATTTTGTACTGTAAAATTAAAAATTTTTTGTTTCTCAAAAATCCTCTTGTTCATGCGAGAATGGTGTGGATACTGAAGCTAAATCCGTTTGGAAAAATTAATTTCATCGAACTGGGTATGAGAAACCTTACGGGGCAGCAATTCTGGATATGAAGCTTCATCGACTAATAAGGGAGTCTCGATGAAAGCAATTATAGGATATAACTACTTAAAATAAAGGTATTTACCCCCACATGCATGAAGTATATTCATTTTTTTTAAATTTATTTAAAAAATTTGAAATAATGTTTTTTTTTATTTTCAGGCTTTAGAGGTGGTTTGACCCCTTAAGAAATCATGAATATTTTTTCGGATTATTGTTGGAGTTACATCTTACAGTAGGCGCCTGAAGAAGGGCGGCTACTGCTTCACTAAAGAGTCCACACTAGCTTTCTTGGACAAAACGCTTTCTTTTTTTTTGTCAAGGTAGAGTAATAAATAACATTAATGGCAGTCAAGATATTAAGAAAAAAGTAAATACAAAATACTTATCAAGTTTCTATATCGTTGCTTTTTAAAATAAATACTTGTTAAAAGCAGTCGCGGTTAATGAATTCTACAAAATTGTGAATACTAATTAATTTTGACTCTAAATATAAAATGTAAACTATATGACTATTCGTATTAATTAGCTCTATTTTTTGGAAATTAATTTTTTTTTTAAATTTACTTAATGCCGATTTTTCTCTAACTTTTATGGATTTTATATCAAAACTTCAAATGTTATCCACTTGTTACCGTAACTCTTTAAAGAGCAGTAATGGATATTTTTTAATTTTCTCTAATTAAAAGACTTAGGGTAGCTTGTTTTATAAACCGGCTTGAAATATAGGGACTAATAATATCGGTAAATTTTTCGTAAGCCATCCGGGCAAGTTGTGCCGGTGCGCGCGCGCACCGTAAGGATGTCGTATCGTACGTTTAGTCCTACTACTGTGCTTATCGTAGTAGTTTGGCGTTTCTCCTCCCGCCCCCTTCTCTGCTCGTTTTATTTTTCTTTCTTGCTCTCTCTCACTCTCCCTTCCCTACTTTTGCCCATTTTCCACCACCTTCTTTCTCTCTCCCTTTGTTCTGAACAGCTCAAAGTTTACGTCTTCCTTCCTCTTTTTTCATTGTTTTTCTGTCCTTTATTCTCCCCGTCCTATATTTCCACCCTTTCACTACTTGAAAGCATTTTAAATTCTCTCTTCTCCTTAGGTTCTTCATTTTTCTCCGTCTTTATTTTCTTCCCTACTTTATGACATTTACTCATTTGTTCTCTTTTAAAGTATTCACAGCTGTTTTTATCTCTTTTGATTGATAACCTTATAAGTTCTAACATGTGTAATTTTTTTTCTTCTAACGAGCTAAATTCTTGATTTATGTAATGTTATTTTTCAAGCATGTTAAAAAATGTTTACTTTTTCTCACAGCGGAAATTTGACTTGAACTTAATACTTATAAAATACATTTTAATGAATGTATACAATGTCATTAAATGCGACGTAAGAAAATAGTCGTTCAATTAATTTGTTCTTTGCTTCAAAACATTGCTTTCGAAAACTTCTTCCGACAATCTCTCAAACATTTCAGTAAAGTAAGAATGCAAAAGTCCACTTAACAATTCCTGTTAAATACCAGTAATAATAATATTAATTATTGTCTCTCGTTATTTTGTTATAATGTATTAATATTTATTATTTATATACAAAATATATTAATAAAACGTCTAAATATTTTACAAAATCCTTATCACCAGCAATAAAATAACATTTTTTAATACCCTGAACATTTTTAAATTACGAATAAACTGTATAAATAAGTCAGCTTAAAGGCGAAGAAAGATCGCTCTAAAAATTCCTCTTTGTATACATAATATGCTTTCAAATCATGAGATGCGTTTCCCATTTAAAATAAGTACTTTTAAACAATAAATTTTTTTGCTATTGTTTATTATAATTCTTGAACTTGCACTTTTAATTTTTACAATGGATTCTTTATAAGTATATACAAAAATGAAATAAAATATAATACTCTATAAGGCTTATAAACACTTATTAAAAATAAATTAGGCGTTAAGAACTTTTCTTCTAAATATGATACGTGTTACTAATCATCGGAAAAATAATTTTAGAGCTGTTCCTCAAAATTTTAATATTCTTTATTTTACTAAATGTTAATCTATGAAAACCTGTGTAAACTCTCATATGCTAAAATTCATTTTTTTATAATAAATATAGTCCAAAGATTCTCACACCTTCCAATCGTTGAAAAACTGTCCCAGCCAATCTCGCCGCGTGACCACCCCTATATCATTTCCAGCCTGTCGTCGTCCGGAAACTCTCTCCTTTCTCTCTGCATTACATTTCATCCTAGCTAAAAAAAGGCCCGAACACTATTCTCCAACATAAACAAAAGTTCGGCGCTCACACGCGCCTGTGACCGTCCAACTTTGGCGCGTCACCAAGATCGTGCGCCCTCGAATAACTGTACAAGCCTCCTCGCGCGTCCGACGCACAAATAACCGAAAGCTGCTGGATCTAGGGGACGAAACAAACTCCCTCGGGGGGAGCAATACAAGACTTGGAATCTTTTCGACATATATACCCCAGTTGTCTCGCGAAGCGAGTTAACAAAGCAGCGTCTTTCTATCTCTCTAGGCACGCGCTTCAGATATAGAAGGAGAGAGGGAGAGAGAAAGCGTAGCGGGTTACGCTACCGCGTAATGGAGTGGCGGTCAATGGGCCGATAGATCGCGCGGTTGCGCCGCACGCGCGTCAGCCTCATCCCTCCAGGGAGCGCTTTCTGGTCTGATAGGAGCACGCGAGGATGCCCTATAGTGCTGGAGCTCCCTGCAATCTCGGAGTATAGGCTTTGTAAGGATTTGTCGGTTACGCAATTTTTTTGTCTTGACTTTTTTTGCTGCTGCGAGCGCGATGGGCTGTTCTTTTTTTGTGTAAGTGGAGAGGGTGGGATTTGGATCGCTGGGAGGTTTTTTTGACGTTCGTGGATTTTTTTTTTTTTTTTTTTGCATTGTGTGAGGTGAGGAATAATTTTTAATGTTAATGGATAATTTTGGAGTGTTGGAAGATATAAAAAAATGAACTCTGTTATGAGACTATTTTTGACTGCGAATTATATAATTACATTATATATTACATTAATTTTCCTAAATTTAATTTTAATATTAAATTTTAATTCAGAATTTAAAGTATTTTTACTTTTCAAGTCCTTTAACATTCAAATCATTATTATTACTGTACGCAAATATTCAATTTTAGTAGTTTTGAATACAAACATTGATGAAGCCAATAATAATTATCGATTCTTAGAATCCTTAATCATTCAAAGTTCTCGTAATTAACTACGTAAAAAAATCAAAGAAAACATGCTTTTGCTGCTGCAACGAAATGAATTTACTACTTTTATAAAGTCAAATCTTACAATTTTCACTGTCTTTTATAATTTTGCTCACTATGAAACATAAAATAAAAATAACTATTTAAGCTTCATTTGCACTAATTGTCGGCTATTAAGTCGGCAAAATAAATATAAAAAAATTGATCATCTTGGCCTGTTGCGGATCATTTCTTTTTTAATCTTGTAATGTAACACATGAACGAACGATAATTTGATTATCTTCTTCAATTAAACTACTTTTATTAAAAATTAAACTACTTTTATTTATTCAAACAATTATAGTGTTCACAATCAGTTCTTGTTCAATCGATAAGACCTTTTCTAATTGGTACATATTCTTGGACATTACCTACTGTATAAACTCACAATTTCGCAATTATAACTTACACAATTCATTTTCCCAATCTTGCCGAACATCAGTCTGTGAAAAAAATTGCACTTTCAAAACTCCTTTCTACCGTCAACCGAGAAAAAAGACACGCAACTTTTGCACGCACGTTCTCTCATAAGCCGCGCGCGAGTTTTCCGTAATTTTACAAGCTTCACTTAAACGCGCGACAAAATTACTAAAGCAAACTCCCTTTCTACACTCCGCTGCTCTTACTCTCCTTCTTGACTACCGCTTCTCAGAAAGAGAGAGCCTCTTTTCCAGAGTCTCAAAGAAACTCTCTTCTACTTGCTTCGCTTTACAAACGAATATAGATGTATACACATACACGTCAGCCTTCCTGCAGCAGTCGCCTCGGTAGCAAAAGATTTTTCTAACGACGTAATTTCGTTGAAGGTTGCCGGGCAGAGTTCCGAAATAACGAATATACGCGCGTTGTCGAACTTGGCGGGGGCACAAACGACCCTCTAAGTCGCGTCATTGCCAGCGTATTTATGGGAGGCAAGGGCTTGCTTAAATGTTGAGATGGAGCGGTGAGAGTATTTCGTTCGGATGTTTTTTAATTGATTTTTGTTGAAAAGTTTTAGTGAAGCTGTAGTTCTACTTATTTTTTTTTAGGCTGTTTGGTTATGTATTACGTTTGTAGGTAATATTGTTGTTGCTTTTACTGTGTGTTTGGATAAATTAAGTATTCTTATGTTACGGATTGCTGCATTAATCTACATATGAGATGTAGCCTGTTATTACTTTTTTCAGGGTGATGTGGCGAGTGTGTGTAAATAAAAACTCAGTCTACAAAAATGTGAAAAATTATTCGAGTCAAGAAAGCTTTAAACAAATAAAACTACTGGTACCGTAAAGTGGGAGCACTTAAATCGGCGGAGCTATTTTATGCTGAATTAAACTTTTACAAAAGTAGTTCGTTAGTATTTCAAAACTTAGTGATTTAAAAATCACTATAAACAAATAATTTTTGAGATAAATAAAACTCATGCTTGAAAAATATCAATTATTTATGCCTATCAAAGTTAGAACCACGAGTTTTCCGCCGACTAATTTTTGCTTTACTCTGTGATTTAATATTAATGATCTGTAAAATTATCATTGTTTGTCACACACTTATGTCACCTCTATCCATGCTGTAAGTAGTTAAGAGTCCTTAGCTATTCTTGGGTGATAATGCACTTGTATGATATTGCCAATTTTAAATTAGGTATCATATTTATAAAATCGAATTTTTTAATTAATTTGTTTGTTTATTAACGACTTAACTTTTATTTATTAGCAGAACACATAATTACAAATTGTTTTAGCTCATAAACTAATTCTGAACTTTTAATTCTTTTTAAACGAGAAAGAGCTCAACAATACGTTTTCTCTAGCTAACATACGTTTTCTCTCTACATGACCCATTACTGTCATTATTTTTTCGACTTTTCATTTTAACAGAATAATTAAACTCATCTCTGAATTTTAATCAAATAAAAACTAATATTTCATTGAAATTCACATACTTTTATTAAATTATTCTTAAATTAACACAGCATTACTGCTGGCAAAATAAAAAGAACCATAAGTACATATGGAATATGTGTATATACTTACGGTTTTTTGTTATTCGCACCGCAGATCACCGCTCTGCAAATTTCCCCACTAGTACAGAACCAAACAAAAATTTCTTCAAAAAAAAATCTTTAAATAAACACCGTACTTCTCACGTCCAACTAATTTCCCTCTCTACCATACCAACCAACTCTATCCTCTTCTTTCATCTAAAATTAAACGTACCAATTGCAAGCCCCGCTGTTTTCCTCTTCCTACCTCTCTCACAGTAACGCAAGCTCCCGTTCTAAGAGAGAGCGCAACTCGCTAGACACAGAGGGAGAGAGAGAGAGAGAAAGAGAGAGAGAGAGAGAGAGAGAGAGAGAGAGAGAGAGAGAGAGAGAGAGAGAATGAGAAAGAGAGATAGAGCTGCACGCAGAGAGAAAAGGACGAGAGCCTAATTATCTGGTCCGGCCGGTAAAGTCTTCGCGCGGCCGCATGTAAACACCTTCATTACCGTGGGCCGAAGTGCCTGCGCGGGCGTACCGTAAAGTATCCGAGCTTCTCTCTCTCTCTTTCTCTCTGGTTTTGCGGCATGGCGGTAGCTGGCTGCGTGCACTCGGGCTCGTTAGGGCTTGGCGCGCGGAGCCGTCGCGCTAATACCTTCCGGGGATTACCTTCGATGAAGTCTCGGGGAAATGGGGGATAAGGAGCGCAAGGGGCCGGAGATATAGCGGCGATCGGGCTGATTAAAAGTATTCGAGAGTAAGTGATTCGGAGGCGCGGCTCGATTGGTTTAGCGGAGCTGATAAGAGATGAGTGGGAGGCGGATTTTACTTTAGGACTGAAAGGGTGGACGGGTGCTCTGGCTGGTTTGAAGAAGAAATTTGTGAGTTTTCAGGGGATTTCCAGTGAGAAATAGGCGATGTTACGTTATTTTTTAGCTTTAGATGTTAAGTTTCATAGTTTATTTAATTGTTTTAAAACTTTTTACATCGAATTATCAAAGACGATTGCAACTTTTAATAAAGTAGATTAATTAACTTTAAGATAAGCACAGGTATATACAATTTCTTTAATAATCATATTATATCAAAGTGATAAGATAGCGCTTTTCCAAATATACATAAACAATTTAAATATATCACAGATCGTCGATTAGCATAATTATTGCACAAACTTTTAGCTTTGCTAAAAGCACGTTTAAACCTACTCAAGGATGACTGGCAGTTAATACTAAATGAAATCGAGTCCCAGAAGCGGGACCCTTGGGCAGTAAATGATTTCAGGCCCACGTCTGTTCGTACACTTGACACGAGCAGTTCCCGAGAGATTCTATCTGATGTTCTAGCCTTATTTTTGTTAAAATAGCTAATAAGATAAGGTAATTAATCTACATTACATATTTTTTAGAGAAATACTGCCATAAAATATTCTCTTCTCTCTTCAATGCTTAGCCATTTCATTCTCTTTCTGTGAAGCATTATATGCTCATCTCTTTTGATCCCAAGAATATACCGTACACAAGAATTTTGTAGTTTCTGTAACTTGGCTTGAAGCTCTGCCGAATACATCTAAATAAACCAGAGAGCAATAATCTATGTGCGACATTGCAAGAGCACAAGCAAGTTATTTCCGTAATATCTCAATAGTGCAGGACCTGAAAGATCTTAATCCATACAGAGCTTTATTTACTTTGCGACTAACCGAGTCCACTTGATTCCTCCATGTAAATTTAGATCATCATTCCAAGGTTGTTAAAGTGTCGATAAAAAGAACTTATTTATAAACACCATTATTAAGCTCTTTGACCTGCAAGTTCAGATCCTGCAGCTTATCAAAGTTGTACTCAGATCCGAAAATAATGACTTGTATTTTACTAAAAAGAGTTTTTTTTCAAAAGCCTTTATCAAAAGGACATTTGATGTAAAAAGCCAATTTATTCCATATAATAACTTTTCGCGAAATGAAGCTAACTACTCTCAAAAGCCGAGCTTCCACTTCATTGAATTAAAAAATATTAAATATTTACATCCAAAGCTTCCACGCGTGCGTAGCTACTTATTTAAGCGGGCTGCGCGCTAACGGAAAGAAGCCAGAGCATAACGATACAGTTGCAAGTCATCCGCGGGTATATACAGATGCGCGCGCGGAGAGCTTCGCTGTATGCGTACTTTCAAGGTATCCACTTGGCTCGTCGAGTCGAGCTTGCGAGCTTGCGAGTCGTCGAGTGAGTTTAACGAGCCACGGGAATCAAGGCACTCAGTATCTACCGCCCCCTCGTCTCTTTCCTCCGGCGTACACTACGAAATGAGCGCGCAAGCGTATATGTATGAGCGTAAAAGAAGTATATAAGCGAGAGGCTACGAAGAAGGAGAGAGAAGGAAAAGGAAAGAGAGATTATATGAAAAAAAAAACGTAGAAAACGCGTGCGCATTTTCAGAGATAAACTTATACGCGCGCAAAAGTAGAAAATACCGCAGAGGAAGTATATGTACGCCGCGCGCTGATGTATATATAGGTATAAAACGTAAAGGGTTGCCCTCTCTGCCTTGGCTTAGCGGCCAGATCCTGCAGCTTTTCCGTATCAGCGGGTAAACGAGCTCGAATCGCCTCTCCCCGGATCCGCTGCGCGCGCTCTCGCAGTACCTCATGTCCGAACCGAAGCGTCTGACCTTACACACAAGTGGGCTGCAGTACGGGTCTACCTCCGCACTCTCGGTTTTGTAGTCTTTTGGAGAACTCGCTGCGAGTCTCCTGTACACGCGGATATTTTCTGGAATTCGAGGCAACGCTGCGATTGCGATTATTGGATTTTTTTTTGGAATATTTTTTGTGGGGTATTTTGTTTGTTGCGGATTGAGTATCGGTTTAATTTAAGCCGTTTGTAATTTGATAACGCATTGCTGAATGTCTGTATTTGTTTGATTTTATTTTTGGCTGTAAACAATTTAGGTATTTTTAGTTGTTGAATTTTTGAAACTAGCTAACAAAGCCAATTTTTAAAATATTTTGGGAATTTCTCCAGTAATACTCGATTGATTAAAAAAATGATTTAAAATGATCGACTTCTGAAGCTTATTTTTAACTTTATTTATGGTGCTGAAAATCAATACTACAAATATAAAATCGAATAAATTGAGAAAAAAAAACAATTTAAAAGATTGATTTAGTCTGAACAATGAACTTAAATTGTTGAAATGAATTGCTTTATTTGCATGATGAAAACGCGCTTTGAAATTTCTCAAACACTAATATTTGCTACCGATGTAAAAACTGTTAGAATGTATGGAGTTCAAATTATTTTTATACGAATGACTGATATGCACGCTATAAAATAGCTTAATTAAGTCTCTTCAGTTGTTTGGCGCTTCACCCGAATAAAAAATTTCACAGATATTCGAATTCAACTGAAATTGCCAATCTCAAATACTGAAATTCATCCTAGTTACAAAAAATACCTTTGTATTGCCAATCATTTGTTCTATTTCAAAAAAGAACAAACAGATAAATCGAAACTCTATGCTTCAATTTAGAAAAATGCAATATCTTTTTTTTAATTTAAATACAAGATTCAATTATCACATTTCTAACTCTAAAATAGCATTTCGTTCTCCAAAGTTCCGCACGTCTCATCGACACGCGGCATCTCGACAATCAGATCGAAGCCTGCAATCATCGTTCCTCGTCGGTCTCGGCAAAGATTGGGCCGATTCCGCTTTATACACGCACTCACCGTCGCCGCAGAGCTCGCGTGCTTCAAATCGTTGGCTTGCGTGTGATTCTTGCTTTTCTTTGTTCGGTTGTACAATATACAGTTGTAGCACGGAATTATACGGGCCGTGCGTAAGTACGTGTACCTTGCTTTGGATTCTTTTATTCAGTGAGACGGGGTGGATTGCAATGATAACAGTTTTCCTTGCCGAGGGTGAAAACCGCGCGGCTTTTGGAACGACTTTCGCGCAAATTGGAGTGGAAAAATTTGTGTGAATTTTTCAGGATACGTTTGTGATTGTAGTATGAGTAATGATCTAGAGGAATAAAGAATTTTTTTCAGTAAATATGCTGGGGAGTCGTTTCTTTAACTTCGGTTCAAAAGTTGAATTTCGTTTCTTTTTCAATTCAAATTTACAACGTACACATAGCGTACTTTGCAGAAATTCATTACTACATAGGTTAATGTTAATATTCTATTTCTAGTTGAAACTAAACCTTTGCGCTGCTCAGCTTTTCATTAAAATTACTAATTATTTTAACACTAACTGAAATTCCAAAACTTACCTGCAGTTAATTACATTTCTGCTGCAAAAGTTATCTAATTACAAAAGACGCTCCAAAGCGCAGTGCAACAGTTACGCTGCAATTGAGAAAGTCATATTACAACAAACATGCATACAAGAAGCCTTTTTAAAATTCAATTTTGCCTTCTCCCCTTTTGTATTCATCCAGATTTCAACTTACTTCTTTTCTTCGCCAAAAAAAATCAAAGAAAAAAAGCACAAGCAGCCAATCAGAACCGACTTCTCGAACATCAATTAATTCAATTGCAAAACAATCGCAAGCTCCCAAAGAAGCCAACCAAGCGCTATCTAATTTTAAAAGATGCGCCTCGGCGCTCTCGCAAGACTCCCCCTGCACGCTCGCGTGTTTATGCGCGCGCTCGGAGGCAAATAATTGAATTTCTCTCTCCGAAGCTCCATCACGTTAATTACAAGTCACTTCATAGCTAGCGCGCGCAAGCAGCGGCCCAATATTCCCAGCGGCAATTAGCCGTTGTTGACAAACGTAATTTGCGAGCGAGTAACTTTGCGGCGAGCGGCCTGCGCGATCCGTCATACACGCGGTAGCAGAGAGCGAGAGAGAGAGAGAGAGAGGCGAACGATAGAGAGTCAGAGAGTCGAGTCTCCTCGTAGCACATTACCTGTGCGCGTGGCCCGACATGCGCCGAGTGGAACACATTGCTCGCAGGGCTGCCTTTCTGGAGCGGAGAGAGAGCGAGAGGCCAAGTGGCCGGCCAACTATCTGCGCCTTACTCGAGTGCCTACTTACTTGAGACTCGGAGAGGCTTGGCTCTCGCTCGATTGCTTGCCTGCGCTTGCCTCGTGTCGTCGAGTCCGGAGTGCGCGCACTCTTTTAGAGCTGCTAGCGAGCTAATGTCATCTTTTGTATGGGCTGCTGGGTTTGCTTAGCGGTGTGTTGTGGAGGGAGCGTTGAGGAAAGTGACGGTGGGAGAGGGTGGGGGAATTGAATTATGGGGGATGTTGCGCTGTTGTATTAGGATTGTAGGGGTTGTTATTGTATTAGGTGTAAGAATTTTTGAGAGAGTGATTTTTGGTTTGTGGATTTGGAAAGTGATATTTTGATAAGGCTATTTAATAAGGTTGAGGGTTTTTAAGAAGAAGGGGGTCAAAATATTATTAGAGACTGAGAATATTTTTTTATAATTAAAATTTAATTTGATTTTAGAAAATTGGAAGATTCTAAAATAATAGGTAAATAATTTTACTTTAAGTTTTCATAAATTAATTTTGCATTAGCAATATTTCCATAATCAATCGATGAATCTAGGTACCCATGATTTCTATTCTCGCAGGACACAGAATCAAACAGAATTTTCCAAACGTAATTGGTTTTAGCATCCACATCATTCTCGAAAGAATGCACACATTCTTGAAATATAAAAAGTTTTTAATTTTGACGAACGACTTTTTTATATTTCATTTCAGCTCTCAATACTCATTTGAAACTGAAATCAATATTAAAGCAGAAACGTCAGTTTTATCCATCGGGTCATCTTATGAGGTAGGAATTAAAGGTTAGAAGATTCATCGATTGATTATTACGGGAGTATAACCGATAGAAATATTACTAACAAAAGCTTAAAATAAAGCTACTAATATATGTCCTATTTTGGATAAACATTTTAATTTTTTAAATTTTGTCGAGTCTTAACCCTTTAACTGGCAAAATATTTGTAACTTTTCGTGTCAGAAGCCGCAACGCTATTCATAATTACACAAAACTAGTGGATATGCGGGTTTCGAGGTCGCTGATTTCATCCCTGTCGTTGTTTTAGTCTATGAAATTCCGGGGGATTTAAAAATAAGGGTTAAAGCGGTTAATTTTCATTTTTTTGTGACAAAAATTTTTTCATTATTTTTCATGTCATTGCTAAGAATATTTCTCAAATCGGAGTACTACAGTGTTCGAGTACTTCAGGAACCCCGATGACAATTGCATACCAAGTTTGATCAAAATCTATGGAGAATCACCAAAGTTATTCCAATTTATACATATATGATCCACTGCCAGTTAAAGGGTTAATAATAAATAAATAGGAGTTTTTTAAACCGGTATTGATAGTGTCTTGTCCCTTTGATTTTCAAATACTTTACAGAATTTAATAAATCTCGTTTCAGATAAAGCTTTAAAGTGTTTGACTTTTGTAAAATTTGGTAAATATGCTTTTGAAAATTCACATAAAAATGAACGATGATTGGCACACCATATTCGGATTTCTCAATATTGACCTCTTTTACATTCAATGTGCATCTATCAATACAATTTTCTCTCATAAATAATTTTTGTGTGTGTGCAATTGATTGCGAGCGCTTTATAGGGCATTTTTCACAAAACATCGCAATAAGCCATCATTCGAGGTAAAACCACAAATTTTTTTTATTCGCACTTTGTACCTTTTCACGCAAATTGAGCGATGAAATACTTAATCTGGATTATAATACTCAACAGCATCCGGATTTGACTTTTCATTGCAAACATAGGAACGATAGAACAATAGAACTGATATTCTGTTGGATTACCGTGAGCATGATAACGTCTACCCAAGGCTAAATAGCATTCATCCGCTGTACAATGTTGTATTGTCTAAAATACCTGGATATGGCGCTTACCGCTATTTCACCGTGATTTGATAAATATATCCATAATGCATTTCTGAAGTAATCAGTACTTGCGATAATCAAAATCTCTAATTTATAACAAAAAGTGCAACCATTTTCATTTTGCTCAGCTTGAGCCTAATGAAATACGTCGGCGGAAGTATACATAATCAAATTTTTTACGTTCGAAAAAATTCATTATTCATTCGAATTTTTATTTTATTTTCCTTTAACGCCGCGATATTCAAATGCGTTTCGCGCGCAACGTATTTTTCATCTTCGTTCAGTAGTTTTTCGGATGACTAATGAAAAAATGAAATTTTGTCATCCCCTCGCGAAGAACTGGGTCACCAAGCGTGTAACAACGAAAATCGATGTAAAAAACGCGTATCGCTATAATAAAATAACCGAAAAAAAATCTTCACACCTGCACAAGCGTGAAGTACGTGCCCGCAAAGAGCAAACGCCTGTATCCCAATCGGCCGGGGCCTGCGACTCCCCCCGCCATAATCAACGCATCATTTATACAGATAATATAACGAAATCAAGGGAGCTCGTGCCCAGCCGCAGAGCGAATAAAAGCGCGCGGAAGTCTTTTTTCGAGCGTTAATTGCTTGATGCGATTTCGCTTGAAAACAAGCGTTCCAGAACAATGCGCCCTCCGCACCCGCCCACACACATCGAACAACAAACTCAAAATTCCCAGTCCCACTCGCCTCTCCTACCATGCCTGTATCTTTTTGTTCTCTGCTATGCTCAGCCTCTCATTTTGCACGGCCGCGCGTAAGCAAAGTGGCGCATCAGATGCGTGCATTCTCCCTCCACAGCTCGTCCTATCCTTTATTTCGTGTTTAAAAAAAAAAGTCCTTGTTTCTCCCTCTTTTGCGAAATCGCCGCTCGGGGGGAAAAACTCTTTTCAGAGCGCGCGCTCTTACACAGCCCGAAGCTTTTGGTCGCCCTTTTGTTTGTCGCTTGCGCGCGCGTTGAATGGCAGTTTGGATGGATGGATTACGCTTGCGCACTCTCCGCCGGACTCGCTCTCTCTCTATCTCGCAATTTTGCCTATATAGACGCGTGCCCGCAGAGGCCATTCAATTATAAGCTCCGCATCCGTGAATTTCTATTTCTCTTTCTCGTTTATCTAGAGCCCAAGCGCGCAATTCTGCTGCTCATCTTTCTCTCTCTCTAACTCTGCGAACGTTCGCGAAAATCCCTCGGGGAGATATCGCGCTAGCGCGCTGCCAGCTCACTATCCGCGGATTTTCTTCTCCCCGGACTTTTATTTATCCGATCGTTCTCGTTTTTTTTTTATCTCTTTTTTTTATTATTCGAAGGTTTCTTTGCTCCTGGCTCTCGTATATATTTTGTTATTGTCCGACTCGGGCCGGCCAGCGTGTGTGTGTTTATATATATAGAAGGTGAAATATTGTCGTGATGAGATTGATTCGATACAATGGTCCGAGCTTTTTTTCCGTTATCCGTTTTGCCTGGGATACGCGGAGAGCGGATCCAGAAGCGAAGCCTTTTTATCTAACTGACTGATTGCACGCACGGGCCTGCCGGAGACTTTCATTTCTGCTCGGGTTTCGAATGTATTTTTCGTTGTTTGCGTATCGCGCGAAGCCAGCCGCCCGCGGGTTACGGACGCGCTCCGGCTGCTGTTGATCAATCTCGGGTTTCATTATTTGCGGATGAAATACTAATGCGGCCGCAGGAGTGCAGAGCGCCGGGAACATCATCATAGTTTTGCGATGAAATCGCACGCCTATACGATTCGTTGGGGAATTTAGTTTCTCACTGAAATTCGATTATAACGAAAGACCTGCTGGATTGGCTGATCAAACTGTATATTTAATTGTTTTAGTTATCAGGGTTGAATGTCTCTGTGATGACTAAAAATATGACTAAAATAAGTTTAATTGCTAACCATTTTATTATTCTAGTGCGGGATCGGTCTTGGCTATTCTAATTTTAGCATGCAAGGGTCACTTGAATCTCCGATGGCTAACGCACTAAACAGGGATAGAGAGAGAGAGTGAGCGCTTTTATCGAGCAGTATATATAGTACGGTAGTAGGAGATGCTTTAGTTATTTTGTACGGTGGCTGGCAGTTTCGTGCGGTAAGTGATATAAACTTTCTTTAACTTTTCGTTTTATTAAATGATTTCAGATGACAATTTATTCTGGAAATTAATGAATATTTTCTGTAATTAATAGAAAGTAACAATTTCTCTATAAAAATTTATTTTAAAATGAAGCATCTACTAATTTCAAACAGTGTAATAAAAAATGGATTTGCTTAAGATGAACTTACGTGATAAATCTTTTAGCTTGTGTATTTCGAAAACAAAATTGACTTATTTCTCAGAAAAAAAACTACATTGTTATTCAGATTTAGACAACGCGTGTCTCGCCAACTCGTCCCCACTCTACTGACAAGCATTTACTAAGAATTTTTCGCCTAAAATACTGCTGAAAATTCATTGCATAATTCATATTTACCCTGTTTATACGTACAATAGAGCACATAGCTATAAAAAAAAGGGAGACATGATTTAGCGTCGACCAAAGAATTCTAATCCGCAAAAAGCGATAATACATTATTTGACGCATCGGCACACGAAAATCTAGGTGTTGCGCGACGCGCGAATCAGCATATTTTTGACTCCACGGAGCGACTACAGCAGCTCCGGGTCATAAATTTACGGGTTAACCGTGATAATGCTTGCGCTGATAGGATCGATGTCGGTCTAACTTACGTTTTTTATCGAATCTCGATAAGGGGGAGGGCAAGTGAGAGCGATTGCAATAAAATACTGTCGCGCGCCCGCGTGAAAAGAAGGTTTTACATAAATTATCGGCTGATCTAGAAAAAAAGGAGTGTGAAAGGGAAAAAAGGAGGCGAGGTAAGCGTACAAGCGCAATGAATCGTACACTCGCTCGTAGTACTTTGATACTTTATCCTTGAGCTTGTAAATTAAAAGTTATGAAATGTAATTAAAATTAAGTTAAATGAAGTTTTGCTATTATTTGGTTATAACATACATCGTTTTTTTGTCTTTTATGAATTTATATAATTTATTTAAAGTTGGTTTAAAATTTTTGTTGAAATATTATCCATTCTTATGAAATAATAATTGTATGTGTTTATTATTATACATATTTTGTGTAACATTTTCATCGTATTCATAAAATTTAATAAATCTTTTTTATTCAAAAATCTTAAAATATTATTCTCTCGATAAATCGATGCTGCATTATTAAAATACATTATTACTTATGCAGATATCCACACATCAAACACTCGTACGCTTTCACGCATGTGCTCCAAAACTAATAACCAAGAGGTGCTTCGAGCAACATTGTGCTTCCGTTGTATGTAGTCGAGACTTCCGCTTGTTGCCTTGGAGTTCGCAGAAAATAAACCCGTTAAATATTGAAGATGAATTTAGATTGTAAAATTCTAACAATATGTTTTTGTACAAACAACAATTCTGTTATTAATAAACATGCCGGTAAATCTTCAAAAAATATCTGGCCATCGTTAAAACTTTTCACTCTAAAAGCCATCACACCGGCCATTGTTTCTATCAATAGAACAATCTGGCCTCGGTCACCGTCCAAAAATACCCATCACCGATTCCACGCTCCAGCGGCTGCAACCTTCAAGTTCACCAACTGCATCGATCCTCGAATTTCGGACTTCGCCCTAGCCAGTCGCCGTCAGCTCTACCCCCTGCTACAACTCTCCCATAGAGAGCTAGTTCGCAACAAGAGCGCGCGGGTCATCGCGCCACAAAGGCTACGCTTCCTCGCACGCGCGCAGGCGACAAGCAAAGCGAGCAGAAAATGGCCCGAACAGTAGGCGGAGGAGGGGGCTGACGATCGGAGCTATACCTGGCTGAAAGCCTGTGTCCTTGCATTCCTTCGGGCTAACCTCGTTACATCAGCCACTCAAGTTAACCTCCGCAGATGAGTTCTCCACTCTGTGTGTTCATAGCGTGCGCTCGATGTATAGTCGGCAAACGCGAAACGCGAAGCTTGTTGTGTGTGTGTGTGTGTGTGTGCTGGCAATAGTCGATCGTAATCCCTTAGCGTGGCTGTGCGTATAGCTGGTACGGAAGTCTCACTGGTTCGCTTTCTCCTGCTTTGAGTCCCTCTGTATATTTGCTACTCGGAGGGCATTAGGTGTTGTTGCGAGTACGGGGTATGCCTGCCGGCTGAGAAAGCGGGGTTTAAGAAGAGGACTGGGTTTGGGTTTATTTGAGAGTGCGGGCTTTGAGGATCGTGCGTGGAAATGGATTTATGATAGCGTGGTGTTGCTTGAGAATGTGGAAAGTCGGAATATTGAATTATTTTAAATTTGCATGGTAACGAATTGCGATGTGTGAAATACACGCTTGGTCTCTTTTGTAAAAGAGAATGTTGGGTATAAGTATTTTTTTATTTTTCAGAATCTAGGTTATAAATCTATTTATAGTACGGTAGTGGCTTTGACTGTTTCATATACATAAGGATGGTTTTACTAATTAACATATATGACAAACTCACTATGTTTGAATATTTCATGCCAACATAGCCTGGAGCATCGAATTACGGCTAATTTCACGAGCTACTGACAAGGTGGTCCTCTTCAAGTCACGGTTTCTTGACTCAGAGATGCTCTTGATTATCACTCGACTTGTAAGAGAGTGGCCTACTCTGTCAAGATCCACGAATGGACTGATTTCGCCTTGATGGATCGAGTATACACTAACTTCTGTAAGGACATGATAAGGTTAGTTTTTATGCAAAATTCAGTTGAGATGGGATTGGTACAACTAAATAATTATCCAAATAAAAGTAAGAAAATCAGTATAAATTTTTCAGCTCGTACAATTAGTTTCCCTAAACTTAATTATGCAGTTATAACAAAAGTTTACCTTAGTTTATATTTAAGTTTAATGTAATATAGTCAATAGGAGAAAAACAAAATTCAATTTTCAATACTTTTATTAACTACTGTTAGCACACCTTTTTGAAACATGATTCTCTACCTATATTCATAAAAAGTTAATATAGATTTTTATACAAAAATTATTGACATATTCATTAAGCTGTATTTAAAATTATTTTAGAGGGTTGAAGCGTTGATATACCTGAAGGTTCCTGCATCTTTATCGTTTATTTAATGTATCTGCAAATCAGACAAGCTCATGGTTAGTTTTTTTACATTTATAAGAAAGTGAATTGTACAAATAAATTGAATTTTTTAAAATATTTAATAAAATAAATTTAATTATTATTAGGAAAAGTTGGTTTAAATAATTTAATCATTTAACTGTGAATTTCTTCATACTGTGAATAATAAATCTCGATAATGTACACTGGGTCACTATAATAC